>JBAKBP010030758.1:0-25294 GCA_037953745.1 Lithodes maja | reverse complement strand
CCTTAACTCGGCGAAAGTGTACAACAGGGGTAGGCTATGAGGCTAAACTCCCTCAGACATTTATAGGTTACGTTATTACTAAAGAAATGCAATACTCAAGAAACTACGTTAATATTAAGCCTCTAATAATGTAGAATAGAAGCAGGCTAAAGGTATGACAGTGAAATGCTAAATGACAAATGTACACGCCTACTTGAAAGCGCGTGCACTAGAATAACTGTCCCCTACTAACATGCACTAGCATGTAGCATACAAGATGTTCATGACCCAGTAGATACCTAATAATACACATGGAAGGAACATAAATAGTAGTCACTTATTGTAATAATGAATCTATACTTGGAATAACTAAAAGGTTGCAGGCAACAGTACTGCGCCGGTAGCCTACTACCGCATAGGCTACTTCGCTTCTCTCACTCTGTCTCCCCTCTGAGTCTGTATGCGCCCTACGCAACAGAACTCCGGACACAGCAGCAAAACGACAGTGCAGTTAATTGATACATGAAAGTATTAATAGTGTTGTCTTGTGTGTGAGTAATGTGTATTGTAAAGTGTTACATACATAAACTTAAAGAGAGCTGCAATGCATAGTAAAATAAAGATATCACCCACTCATCATCCCCATGTGTTCTAGCTAGCAGGCCAAGTCACAGGAACAACGAGTCCCAGCACCGAAAGCGAGAACCCAGGAAAAGACTGTAGAGAACACAAGGACAGATAAATTACGTTACTCTACTATACCGGCACTACGAGCGAGCTGTAGTCTCTGGTACTACAGTCGCTCCTGGCTCGGTAGGCAAATCAAGGCTAAGTCCTCGCCCCTCTACAGACAACTCCTGGGCATGGTCGGGCTCTTACACATGGCACTAGTCTAGTCACAAATTGGATGATGAGCTGGGCATATAACTCGTGAACATGTAGAACGTTCACCAACTATCCTCATCAAGAAGATCGCTGTTCACATTAACCCCTTAAATCTAATACATGTAAATATATGCTTGTCCTAAGAGTAATACGAGAGGTGAGTGCTGAAACTCCTTTAGGACCTCAAGGGAAGGTTATGCAGTTAAATAGAGAGAAGAATGAAATGAGAGTAATGTCGTCAGAGAGAAAGAGTGCAACCGTGAGAAATTGGGAGAGAGGGCAAGGGATGTTAGAATCTCAAAGGTTCTAGGCAACCTGATCATGGAACACACAGCGAGCCTCCATGCAATGTGCAGTACGACAACATGGGCAGCCCGGCAGCATATGCAGGCGGCAATGTACTACCAACCCTGTCGCACCTAGCTATAAGCGCAGGGCTGCCAACCGGTCCATACGTCTGGCAACCATTGCTACCCTCTCGCTCTGAAGTCTAACTCACTCTCTCTCTCTGAATTCCCACTGTCTTATCTATCAACTTCTCTATTGATACTACATATTAAATGGAAGGTCTCGACATGGCTTAAAACAAAACCCACCACTGGTTAGCAAATGACGAGACCTTTGCAGAGATACAAAGAACATAGTTATACGTTGTCACACTCAATATAAGCAGCCAACACGGCACACGGTACACGGTACACGGCACCGCGGCGATACAGTGGAGTACCAAGGAGTACAATCAGGTTAAGTTGCCACGCACTGGGTGCGTCACAGCCCCCCCAAGATTTAAGATAATCGACCTTAGAAGCATTATCAAAATCTGACAGGCAACCAACCGACCTGCTACCCTTAGCTGCCACTAATTGCAAAAGGTGCACAACAACTGAAGTGTGAATTATACATAAAACACAATATCGCATGCATCATGCTACAACAATAAAGACTTACAAAACTAAAACAAATTTTCTCGTTTATTTTATTGTTTTATAATCTTTTTGGACGGCGTTATGATAGCCTAATTTTACTCCTGCTCAACCCACACACCGTGCACGACTATCCTGGATCATCAACCCTTGATAGACAATCTGCTATCACGTTCTCACTCCCGGCAATATGCTGAATGTTGAGATTATACTCTTGGAGCATTAGGGACCACCTGGTCAACCGCATATTCCGATTGTGAAACTGATTTAGGAATTTCAAGGGATGATGGTCCGTATAAATCGTCACTACCGGGCCGTAGGCTGGAACATAAACTTCGAAATGTTTGAGCGACAAAACGATAGCAAGAAGCTCCTTCTCTATAGTCGAGTAATTCCTTTGTGCCGAATTAAACTTGCGAGAAAAGAAGCTCACTGGGTGTTCCAAGCCCTCGGAATCAGTCTGCAGTAACACTGCCCCGGCACCCACACCGCTGGCATCAGTCGCCAGCTGAAAACTCCTGGAGAAGTCTGGGGCTCTCAAAATCGGATGTGTACACAGCAGGTGCTTGACTAGGTCGAAAGCCCTCTGACACTCCGCAGCCCAACAGAACTTCACTGACTTCGACAGTAGATCAGTTAACGGTGCTAAGACAGTAGAGTATCCCCGGATGAAGCGTCTATAATAGCCTATCATACCTAGGAACCGCATGACCTGGCGCTTAGTGGTGGGCCTGGGAAACATATTGATAGCCTGTATCTTGCTCAGGGGGGGGCACACCCGGCCTAACCCGACCACGAAGCCAAGATACTGCACAGTAGCCTTTACAAACTCGCACTTCCTCAGGTTCACCACCAGCCCAGCATCGTGCAACTTCCCAAACAGGGTCTCTAAGTGCCTTAGGTGATTTTCAAAATTGTCATCATACACTATCACGTCATCAAGGTAGACCGTGCAGTTAGGGATTTCGTCACAAATATCGTTCATCAGGTTCTGAAACGTGGCAGGTGCGTTCTTAAGCCCATAAGGCATTACGTTACATTGGTAGGTCTTGCCATCTACCACAAAACCACAAACTTGCTTAGCTCGGTCCGACAGGGGTACTTGCCAGTAGCCTTTTACAAGATCAATTTTAGTAAGGTACTTTGCATTCCCTATCTTGTCCACGCTGTCGTCAACTCGAGGCAAAGGGTAAGGGTTGGTAGTGGTCAAGCCATTTAGCCTACGAAAATCTATGCAGAACCGCACCTTGCCGTCAGGTTTTGGCTGCAACGTGACGGGTGATGTCCACTTCACATAACCTTCAGTGATCATCCCTCTCTCAACCATGTACTTTAACTCCTCCCGTAAAGCTGGCAACTTTACCGGGGGCACACGGTAGGGCACTGACTTGAAGGGCACATTATCACCGACGTCCACGTCGTGCGTTACCTGAGTAGTGAGACCTGGGTGTTCGGCGAAAACAGAGGGGTATGACCTGAACAGGCCTAGGACAGCAGCACCCTGGTGCTCAGGCAGGTGACTTACAGCTTGCCTAGCCTCTTGTTCAGTATTCCCCGCCCACTGTTCCGCGGAAATGACACAGTCCCAGCTATCCTCCTCAGCAGCATGACTGTCCCCACCTCCTTCTCCACCCTGGCCGCTGCAGGCCAGCACAGGGACAGTGAGAGGCTCTGAGGGGCGTCTCACATACTCTTTCATGAGGTTAACATGACATAACTGATGTTTTTTTCTACGGTCAGGTGTTGCAACGAGATAATCAAGGTCGGACAGTTTCTTAGCCACCACATACGGCCCAATAAACTTGGCAGAAAGGGGGTGTCCAGGCAAAGGTAAAAGCAACATTACCTCCTGACCCACCGAAAACTCCCGAAGCTTCACCTTGGCGTCATACTGGTGCTTCATGACCGCCTGTGCATTAACCAAGTTATTACCTGCCGCTGCCATGCAACCTATAAGTCTCTCCCGGCTCTCAAGGATATATTTAAGTACAGACCCCGGCTTCTCTTCGCCCTCCCAGATCTCTTTCACCATACTTAAAGGTCCTCTCACATTATGGCCAAAGACTAGTTGATTTGGACTGAACCCCAGGCTCTCTCCTGGGACTTCACGTGCAGCGAACAGAACATACGGCAGACCCAAATCCCAATCAGTGTCATGTTCTGCACAGTAACAGCGTAGCATACTCTTCAGGGTCGAGTGCCACCGCTCCAAGACTCCCTGACTCTCGGGATGGTAGGCTGACGACACTACAGAACATATACCGTGCAACTGAAGGGTTTGCTTGAACAATTTGGATGTAAAATTGCTCCCCTGGTCTGACTGCACCTCACGTGGAAATCCATAACGGGAACAGAACAATAATAAGTTTTTAACAACTGCCTTTGCCGAGCCGTTTCTCATGGGGTATGAGTCCGGGTATCTCGTAGCCACATCCATGATTGTCAACAGGAATTTATTGCCACTACTAGTAGGTGGGAAAGGGCCAACCAAATCTACTACAACTTTGCTGAACGGAGGCCCGGTGACAGGTATGGGAAACAAAGGTGCCTTCGGGATTGTCTGGTTAGGCTTCCCCGTTGTCTGGCAGGTCGCACACCCAGCCACCCATGCACAGACATCAGCCTTGACCCCAGGCCACCAGAAAAACCTGCCCAATGCCGCCAATGTTTTTGTTACCCCAAATGACCCGCCACCGGCACATCATGCGCCAGGCACAATAAGGACTCTCTATACTTATTTGGAACAACCACCTGGTCTACTACCCTCGCACCGCCCTCCCACTTCGATTTTGGGTCTAGAAATCTGCGGTACAATATCCTGTTGAGCCTAAAGAAATCTCCCGGCTTCGCATCCCCATCTTCCTCCAACTCTATGGCACCATTGCTATAACGAGCTAGGCTAGCGTCTTGCAGCTGCTGCTCACTAATGTCCCTGGGCGTCAATGCATCAAGATGGTTTTGTAATAAGACATTACCCCGGCTAGTAGGCTCTACTGCCTTAGTGGCTCTCGCTACAGCTCTTGCCTCACGCAAAGTCTTACCCAACTCTGCCTTGTTACACACCATATCTGGGCCAGAGTCAACTCCCGTGTTTATTATAGGTCCAAGTACCGAATCACCGAGAAGTGCAGCAGAATCAATGTCCCTTTTCCTGCCCTTAGCAACCTTCTCCTGATCCTTCCTCCACTGTCCCCGAGGTTGAGTGCTAGGCTGTGCAGGAGCCGCAGAGCGAGATCGGGTTACCACACAGGCCATCTCATCCTGTTGGCACCTCCCAACCCATTCCCGATTCTCACCATCCACGTCGGCCGCCCTCTCGGCAACGACTAAGGGTGGAGTCCCGGAAGTGGGCACCGCAAAGTCGTTGCCGAGAAGAAGGTCGACGCCCTCAACTGGCAAACACTCAACGATCCCTACATCCAGCTCCCTGCACACCTCTCCCACTCTCAACTCCAACCTCACAAGTGGGTATGACCTCGTAGCATTTATACCCTGCACCACAACAACTCTGGCCGCATTTATCGGTTTCCCTGTGAAGTTCCTCAACAAAGTTTGCGAAGCCCCCGTATCCCTCAGCAAGTCAACCCTCCGTAGTTCACTCCCCCAGCTCACAAACCCGTGCCCCCGATGGCTACAGAAAGTGTCCCGGACAGGTGTCGAGCCTTCCGTACGCTTCTTTACCGCGTGTGCCTCAGCTGCTGACAACCTACCCCGGGCAGTTGCTGCAGCCTTCAGAGACACACCGATACTGTGAACCAATGACACCGGCTTAGCGGGAGTGTTACTAGGGCACTCACGTGAATAATGGCCTAGCTTCTGACATTTGTAACATTTCACATCCCCAATGGGCTTCTTCCCTTGTGCGGGCTGTTACGACCGGGCACTCGGGTACACTAGGGCTCTTACACAGGACTCGAGTATGGCTCGCTGCCACAACGGAAACACACGATCCCAACCCCAGAGTACTGCCAGCCGAACAAAAAACGCCACTACCCTCCAGAGTTCTATCTGCTATAACGGGGTATACAAGAACTCGGTACTAGCGTTTCACACAACAGACTAATAACAAGACGGGAGTTATCTAGTCTGGTCAACAATCAAACAAAGAAGAAAGTACTACAACACTAAAGAATAGTGTTGGCCGAAGCCGAAGTAATCCACCCTTGAACTAAGAACTTAAGAAGTCCTCCACCCTCTACTTCGGATCGGCACTATTACGTTACGTTAAACAATAGTCCTCGAGCATCAAGCAAGGAATCTTCTGATAAGTTAGATGCTTCTCGAATACTCATAAGAAGTAAGTATCGGATTTTGAACAGCAATTTAATGAATAACTCACTGGTAATTAAAGGCTTTAAATTGACATAAGAAGAATTATAAGAATAAGCAATAGGATATGGCAAACATTAAGAAGAAGTACTCCGACAATGCACTGGCAATAGCCTACTAAGATTGTGCTCGTGGGCCACTAATCTCTGAAGTAGCTAAGCGTGCCACACATGAAATCAATAGTGCTTAAACAATAATATACATAAGGAGAAGCTTCAATACTATACTGTATCTGCTGGTCGAGCAAAGTCTAGCTGGGATATCTAAGGTTAAGAGACAATGGCTGAGCAAGCGGCTCGTAGCCTAGCGAGGTCCTTAAGACTGTGCGGCCAAATTACGGTAATTGACGGGATGCTCTCTTGAGAGATCCAGATCACTAGTATCTGGTTCTCTCCTGGCGATCCTCTCAAAGTCAAGCAAATGAGATAGCACAGTGTTGGGTGGCACAGGCAAAAGCCCTCACTCGCAACACAGTGCTAAACTCCCACGGTACACAGTCAGAAAGACCACCTAGGCGTTCCACGTCTCCGTTGCAATTGTACTGGTTCAACCGCAACCTAGTACTCATAGGAAATCACAACTCAGAAACCCTATCCCAGTCTAGCATTGCCTAAACCAGCAGAAAACAGGAACATGAATAATCGCACACAGGGAAATGCATATACGAGTGCAACAAACATCAATCAATCCTATTCTAGTTAACCCTTCCAAAAATAGGCTATCTAACAGGCACTTATCTCGTGAGAACTCAAGCGATAATACTTTGGCTGACTAAATCTGCACCAAAGGGGTCATGGAGGTTAAACAGGGACGAGAAGAGAAGAAGATAGGCTGTTCAGAGAGTAGAGAAAGTTCACATCAGTCGGAAGAATATGGATAGTTGCAAGGGATATGAGAAGTCGCTTTGCCTGATGAGTTCTGAAGAATGGTGGCAAGAACCTCTCTTTTTATACTCGGCCCTCTAGCGGCATATCTCAAACTACTTAAGGACCGCCCACTGGCAATCATGACGTCATATTCTCTCTCAATCTGGGATCGACAAAGAACTTCCCACGCGCTGAAAGGGAGGAAGGGAGGAGGGAGGAGGGAATTAGGCCTATCTGCCCGCGTGGCGCACTCACTGGTCCCCGTTACGTAATATCTCTCTCTCTCTCCTCTCATCATTACATATAAGTCCCACACACAATACTTATAACTAATGATATAAAATAGAACTCGTTGACTCAGATGAAAACAAAATACATATTTATAATACTTATAGTACAACGGCTCACATAAACTAAGTTAGGAAACTCTACACAGACTACAGCCAAAGTTCCTGCCCTGACGATCCTAGCGAGAGTGGGGCCTGACTGGGCGTTCTGTACAGCATGCTCATACTCGACATGCGTCACACCTCCCCCAAGATTTTACTTGCTCAACCCTGAGCTAAAATCTGATATACAGAACCCCATCAAACCCCTCACACCCAGCGACCGCATGGCACTAAAACAACGCTGAGTTTATCACTAAAACACATCTTATATAAAAAAAAAATTCACATTTCATAACTCCTCCCAACAATAGTAAAAGACATAATATCATGCTCCCAGAGCGAGCTTACAGCAGCTCAGCCGTTTGATAGTTCGTGGACTACTCAAACACTATAGGCTATGACAAACTTATACAATTATCTATATCAAAAAGAAAGAGTTTTTATATGATTTTTTATATTTTAATATGTTTTTTTCCGGCTGCACTATAAGGGCAGCCTATTTTCTTCTATACCAAACGCTCAACAATCCTGCTTTACGACCCAATACGCTGGGCTACAACCGCGAGCCAACAAGCACCAAGCGCAAAATACTACTCAAACCAAAGCAGGAGGCTACCCGTGTGTCAATCTCTTCGGGATCATACACCTGTGATAGCCTACGACTGATCATCTACCCTCGATAAACAATCCGCAATCACATTGTCACATCCCGCAATATGCCGGATGTCCAGGTTATACTCCTGCAACATCAATGACCACCGGGTCAGTCTCATATTGCGATTGTGAAATTGATTTAGGAATCTCAAAGGGTGATGATCAGTGTAGATAACCACGACTGGGCCATAGGCTGGAACATACACCTCGAAGTGCCTGAGTGACAGCACAATCGCCAGTAATTCCTTTTCTATTGTAGAATAGTTCTTTTGTGCAGCATTGAACTTCTTAGAAAAGAAACTTACTGGGTGTTCCACACCTTCATTGTCTGTCTGTAGCAAGACGGCACCAGCCCCTACACCACTAGCATCTGTTGCCAGCTGAAAAGGCCTGTTAAAGTCTGGGGCCCTGAGTATCGGGTGAGTACACAGCAAATGCTTCACTAAATTAAAAGCCTTCTCACACTCAGGCGCCCACAAAAACTTTTTGTCTTTAGATAACAAATCTGTGAGAGGTGCCAACACCGTAGAGTAACCTTTTATAAAGCGTCTGTAGTAGCCTATCATACCCAAGAATCTCATGATCTGCTTCTTGGTGGTTGGGTGCGGAAATTTATTGATAGCCTGTACCTTGTTCTGAGGAGGGCACACCTGTCCCCTTCCCACTACAAACCCAAGGTACTGCACAGTGGCTTTTACGAAGTCACACTTTGCCAAATTTACTACCAGACTTGCTTCACTAAGTTTCCGGAACAAGGTCTCCAGGTGCTCACAATGGCTCTCAAAGTCGTCATCATAAATGATTACATCGTCCAAGTATACGGTGCAATTTGGAATGTCCTTGACAATTTCATTCATCAGGTTCTGAAACGTTGCTGGTGCATTCTTAAGTCCGTAGGGCATAACATTACACCGGTAAGTACTCCCGTCCACCACAAAACCACATACCTCTTTAGCGCGCTCGGACAAAGGTACTTGCCAGTAACCTTTTACTAAATCAACTTTAGACAAAAACCGAGCATTACCAATTTTATCAACACTATCATCAACCCGAGGAAGAGGATATGGGTTAGTTGGAGTCAAACCGTTTAGCCTACGGAAATCAATACAGAAGCGTACCTTGCCATCTGGTTTAGGCTGCAGTGTTACGGGGGAAGTCCATTTAACGGTACCTTTCTCTATCAACCCTCTACCGAGCATATACTCCAACTCATCCCTCAGAGCGGGTAGTTTTATGGGGGGCACACGGTATGGGATTGACTTAAAGGGTAGATGGTGCCCCACGTCAACATCATGCATAGCCTGAGTAGTGAGGCCTGGATGTTCAGCGAATACAGTGGGGTATAAACCGAGCAACTGACGGATAGCTTCAAATTGCGGCTCAGGCAAATGGGCTATAGCCTCGTCAGCCCTTAGGCTCGAGTTCCCCGCCCACTGATCCGCTGAAACATGGTGATCCCAGCTATCCTCCTCTGAAGCTTGACTGTCCCCCTCTCCTTCTCCACCACGGCCGCAACAAGCCAACACAGGGACAGTGAGAGGCTCAGAGGGGCGCCTCACATACTCTTTTATCAGGTTCACGTGACATAACTGATTCTTCTTCCTCCTGTCTGGAGTGGCAACAAGGTAATCTAGGTCCGAAATTTTCTCCACAATTTTATAGGGTCCAGTATACTTCGCCGACAAGGGGTTACCCACCAAAGGCAACAAAATCAACACCTCCTGTCCCACCATGAACTCCCGGAGCTTCACTTTGCGATCATACCTGTCCTTCATTAAAGCTTGTGACCCTGTTAAATTCCGACCTGCCATCTCCAGACTCTTAAGCATGCGCTCACGGCTTTCAAACACATACTTCAACAAGGAACAAGGCGGCACAGTTCCTTCCCAAATTTCCCGCAGCATATTAAGGGGGCCCCTGACTCGGTGTCCAAAAATCAGCTCGTTTGGACTAAATCCCAGGCTCTCACCAGGCACTTCCCGAGCAGCAAACAGTACATACGGCAATCCAAGATCCCAATCTCTTCCGTTATCAGCACAATAACACCTGAGCATGCTTTTAAGGGTGGCATGCCACCGCTCAAGCACCCCTTGGCTCTCAGGGTGATACGCTGACGATACCACCGCCCGTATTCCATGCTGTTGCATTGTTTGCTTAAAGAGATTGGAGGTGAAATTGGACCCCTGATCAGACTGAATCTCCTCCGGGTACCCGTACCTTGAAAAGTACCACAACAAGTTACTGACTACCGTCTTAGCCATGCCGTTTTTCATGGGGTATGCATCGGGGTATCTAGTGGCAACATCCATGATGGTTAACAAAAATTTATTACCAGCCTTTGTGGGAGGGAGGGGACCAACCATGTCAACAACAATCTTACTAAAAGGTGGCCCAATTACAGGAATAGGGTGCAACGGAGCTTTAGGAATAACTTGGTTTGGTTTCCCGACCCGTTGACAAATATCACATGAGTTTATCCAGGACTGCACATGAGACTTCATCCCCGGCCACCAAAACAACTTCCCCAAAGCCGCCACCGTTTTTCTTACCCCCAAATGTCCTGCCAGCGGTGTGTCATGCGCCAAACTCAGTAGGCTATCCCTGCACTCCCGCGGCACCATCAACTGGTCCACTACCCCGGACCCCATCTTCCAGCTACGGTTAGGGTCTTGAAAACGCCGATACAGGATGCCATCTAAATAAAAAAAATCTCCCGGCTGTGCATCACCGTCCTCGTCGAGCTCCACAGCTCCATTAGCACACGTTTGGAGCTCAGGGTCCTCCAGCTGCAACCGACGTATATCTGAGGGTGCCAAGCGATCTAACTGCTCCCGGAGCAATGCATGACCCTCCCCGATACTGAGCTGCTCCCTCTGTCTCTCTCGATGTTCATAACGTTGCTGTCGTGGAGACTCGTCATGCCCAGCCTCGTCACTCTCGATGACAGGCCCAGGGGCTACTCCAGAACTAAGTAATGGTGCTAATACTGAATCACCCAGGAGAGCCGCCGAGTCAAAACTCTTAAAACCAACTCCAGCTTTAGCCTCCTCCTGTTGATCGTTCCTCTGCTGGTCTGAAGACGGAGGACTAGGCTGTGACACTTTAGCTGCCCGAGCTCGGGTGACAGCACACGCCATGGGTTGTGCCTGGCACCGCTCGACCCACTCTCGCTCTTCCCTACTCACGTCGGCCGGCCTCTCGGCAACGACTAAGGGTAGAACCTCAGAAGCGGGCATTGCAAAGTCGTTGCCGAGAAGAAGGTCGACGCCCTCCACTGGCAGTTTCTCCACAATCCCAACATCCAATTCACGTGCCACACCATCCACCTCCAACTCCAACCGCACCAGCGGGTATGACCGAGTTGCATTAATACCCTGCACCACCACCACCCGAGCCGCATTTATAGGGTAGCCAGTCAAGTTTTTCATCAAAGTCTGGGAAGCACCTGTATCACGCAAGACCTCTACTCCATGCTTGCGCCCCGCCCACATCACGCAACCCCGTCCTCTATGGTCGCAAAAAACATCCTGAGCAGGGTTCGAGCCTCCCAGGTGCTTCTGCATTGGCTGTGCCTCAGCCTCTGACGAACTGCCCCGGGCAAACTCAGAAGGCTTCAGAGACACACCAATGTTGCAGGCCAAAGACACAGCTGCTGTAGGTGGTTTGCTAGGACAGACTCTTGCAAAGTGCCCCTTTTTATGACATTGATAACACTCTAACTCCCCTTTGGGCTTCCCTTGGTACTGGGAAGGGCCCGGCCCCTTCTTAAATGGGACGGTGCTAGTCTTGTGGTCAGTCTTGGTATCATAACTCTTGTACTTGTTTGCATAAGATATATTACTAACTCGGGGGGGTGGGGCGTCACGCCCCTTGTTACCTGCCTCACTACGCTGGGCAGACCCGCACCCACGAATTAATGATAGCCGGAGGTCAGCCATCTCAGCTGCCTCCTGTAGAGTTTTTGGATTCTTTTCTTTAATAGTTAAAGTCATTTCTGCACCTGTACACTTATAAAACTGCTCGAGCAGAAACAGCTCAGTCAACTGTTCGGCCGTCTCAGCTTTCTCAGAACGTGTCCAGTTTGTAAGTGCATCTTTTAAGTCCCGGGCATGTTCAAGAAAGGTCGCCTCCCTAGTCTTTGTAACACCCCGAAACTTCAATCGATATGTTTCTGGTTGCAACTCGTATGCCCGTAGGACAGCTCTCTTCAATTCTGGGTAGTCAATGCAAGACTCTAAAGGCAGTGCATCATAAGCCTTCAGACCCTTACCCGTAAGTCTTGAGGAGACCAGAGCTGCCCACTTCTCTTCAGGCCAATTATGCTCCCTACACTTCTTCTCAAAACGATTAAAAAATTCTGTGACTTCAGTTTCACTAAATGCCGGCACCAACTTGACTAAGTGGGACAAGGACTGTTCTCTTACTTGGCCCTCACGGCCCATCCGAATCCCTGTCGACTCTGCACGAGTCTTATCTAAATCTATTTGAGCACAATATTTCTCTGAGTCGTACCTAAGCTCAGCCTCGTGCCTCCTAATCTCAGCCTCAATCTCCTTCTCCTGCTTCCTAGTCTCATTCTCCTGCTTCCTAGTCTCATTCTCCTGCCTCCTAGTCTCATTCTCCTGCCTCCTAGTCTCATTCTCCATCTCCTGCTTCCTAGACTCAATTTTAGCAAGCTCAAGTCTAAATATCATATCTGGAGACAGGCAGGAAGAGGGAGCTGCCACTACTGAAGGAGGGGGGGCAAGAACTGGGGAACCACCATGCGCACCGCCCGAGGGCACTCCAATCTTCCAATTCTCATCCCTCTGTGGGAGAGTGCTAACCTCCGGCAACTGAGTGGACGGCACTGTGGGAGTCGAGTGAGAGGGGATCTGGGGAGGAACCCCCCCAAACGCCCTCTCCTCCGAAACCCCATGTCGCCCACGCAACACCCAGGAAATCAGCTCCCCCTTGGACATCCCTCCCACATTGGATAGACCCAAAACCTTGGCTATCAGGTGCAAGCCATAAACATTCACCCCAGTCAGCCTCTCCTCCGTCACGTGGTACTGCTTACTCACAAAAAGTCTAGCATCCTCCTCACTAGTTACTAACGGCACCTCCTCAAATAGCATCTCTCGCTCCTCGTCAGTACTAGGGCACGACATACTGAAGTTCACCAAAAAATTCTCGAGACAAAAGTGTTAAACTCCCTTATGCAAGCACTAATTACTAAATTAACTGGAGTCTCTTAAATGCTCTCCTAATTGCCTTACAAAAAAAAATATTCTTCAATATGTACGCTAAAGTACGAACAAACAAATGTTGTACAACTCTGCAAAAATTATACTGTTCACAAAATCCTAAGCAAGGTCGCCATTTGTTACGACCGGGCACTCGGGTACACTAGGGCTCTTACACAGGACTCGAGTATGGCTCGCTGCCACAACGGAAACACACGATCCCAACCCCAGAGTACTGCCAGCCGAACAAAAAACGCCACTACCCTCCAGAGTTCTATCTGCTATAACGGGGTATACAAGAACTCGGTACTAGCGTTTCACACAACAGACTAATAACAAGACGGGAGTTATCTAGTCTG
Source organism: Lithodes maja (assembly GCA_037953745.1). Taxonomy (NCBI): domain Eukaryota; kingdom Metazoa; phylum Arthropoda; class Malacostraca; order Decapoda; family Lithodidae; genus Lithodes; species Lithodes maja. The sequence continues at coordinate 11,685 of JBAKBP010030758.1, read as the reverse complement.
GTCAACAATCAAACAAAGAAGAAAGTACTACAACACTAAAGAATAGTGTTGGCCGAAGCCGAAGTAATCCACCCTTGAACTAAGAACTTAAGAAGTCCTCCACCCTCTACTTCGGATCGGCACTATTACGTTACGTTAAACAATAGTCCTCGAGCATCAAGCAAGGAATCTTCTGATAAGTTAGATGCTTCTTGAATACTCATAAGAAGTAAGTATCGGATTTTGAACAGCAATTTAATGAATAACTCACTGGTAATTAAAGGCTTTAAATTGACATAAGAAGAATTATAAGAATAAGCAATAGGATATGGCAAACATTAAGAAGAAGTACTCCGACAATGCACTGGCAATAGCCTACTAAGATTGTGCTCGTGGGCCACTAATCTCTGAAGTAGCTAAGCGTGCCACACATGAAATCAATAGTGCTTAAACAATAATATACATAAGGAGAAGCTTCAATACTATACTGTATCTGCTGGTCGAGCAAAGTCTAGCTGGGATATCTAAGATTAAGAGACAATGGCTGAGCAAGCGGCTCGTAGCCTAGCGAGGTCCTTAAGACTGTGCGGCCAAATTACGGTAATTGACGGGATGCTCTCTTGAGAGATCCAGATCACTAGTATCTGGTTCTCTCCTGGCGATCCTCTCAAAGTCAAGCAAATGAGATAGCACAGTGTTGGGTGGCACAGGCAAAAGCCCTCACTCGCAACACAGTGCTAAACTCCCACGGTACACAGTCAGAAAGACCACCTAGGCGTTCCACGTCTCCGTTGCAATTGTACTGGTTCAACCGCAACCTAGTACTCATAGGAAATCACAACTCAGAAACCCTATCCCAGTCTAGCATTGCCTAAACCAGCAGAAAACAGGAACATGAATAATCGCACACAGGGAAATGCATATACGAGTGCAACAAACATCAATCAATCCTATTCTAGTTAACCCTTCCAAAAATAGGCTATCTAACAGGCACTTATCTCGTGAGAACTCAAGCGATAATACTTTGGCTGACTAAATCTGCACCAAAGGGGTCATGGAGGTTAAACAGGGACGAGAAGAGAAGAAGATAGGCTGTTCAGAGAGTAGAGAAAGTTCACATCAGTCGGAAGAATATGGATAGTTGCAAGGGATATGAGAAGTCGCTTTGCCTGATGAGTTCTGAAGAATGGTGGCAAGAACCTCTCTTTTTATACTCGGCCCTCTAGCGGCATATCTCAAACTACTTAAGGACCGCCCACTGGCAATCATGACGTCATATTCTCTCTCAATCTGGGATCGACAAAGAACTTCCCACGCGCTGAAAGGGAGGAAGGGAGGAGGGAGGAGGGAATTAGGCCTATCTGCCCGCGTGGCGCACTCACTGGTCCCCGTTACGTAATATCTCTCTCTCTCTCCTCTCATCATTACATATAAGTCCCACACACAATACTTATAACTAATGATATAAAATAGAACTCGTTGACTCAGATGAAAACAAAATACATATTTATAATACTTATAGTACAACGGCTCACATAAACTAAGTTAGGAAACTCTACACAGACTACAGCCAAAGTTCCTGCCCTGACGATCCTAGCGAGAGTGGGGCCTGACTGGGCGTTCTGTACAGCATGCTCATACTCGACATGCATCACAGGGCGAAGAAGGGGCCTGACCTTTAGTAAACGGGAGAGGCTTGTGTTTGTAGGTGTTATTAGGTGCAATGCATTTAGTGTGGTTATGTGTGTCATAGGATTTGTTATTATCGAAAACTCTGGTGGGTGGGGTATAGCGCCCCTTCTGCCCTGACTCAGCCCTCTGAGCGGCACCGCAACCACGAATCAATGATAATCTGAAGTCTGCCATCTTGGCAGCCTCCTCTACTGTCTTGGGACATTTTTCCTTAATGTTCAGCGTTAGATCGGTTCCAGTGCATTTGTAAAACTGTTCCAGATAGAAAAGTTGCTTAATTTCCTCAGCCGACTCTGCGTGCTCGGACCGAAACCAGTTATTACCTGCATCTGTTAAGTCCCGTGCGTGCTCCATAAAACTGATGTCGCTCTTCTTATTCACGCCACGGAACTTCAATCTATAAGTTTCGGGTTGCAGTTCGTAGGCCCGGAGCACAGCCTCCTTCACCAGTCCATACACTACACTCTCGTCCAGTGACAGTGCATCGTAGGCTTTCAACCCCTTACCCACTAGACGTGATGAAACTAATGCTGCCCATTTAACCTCCGGCCAGTCATACTCACGACACTTCTTTTCGAAACGAGCAAAAAACTCAGTCACTGCTGTCTCATCAAATGCGGGTACTAACTTAATTAAATGCGAAAGTGAGTCTGTAACCCGGTGCCCACCACCGAGATGACGCCCCGTGGTCTCTACTCTAGACTTCTCGACATCCATTTCAGCCTGGTACCTGGTTGCATCCTGATTGGCTTGGATTCTAGCAACCTCTATGCGTTCTATACTAGCCTGTTGTATCTGTATCAGAGTCTCCTGCAGCTTAAACTTAGCTAGTTCTAGCTGAAATAACATCTCAGGAGACAGGCCTGGGGGGGGAGAGCACAAAATGGGGGATCCACACCGAGACGTGTTTACGGGTAAGCCAGCTTGCCCTTGAGAACCCTCCTGCTGCATCGTGCTAAGACTCGCTGGCTGAGGGCCCAGCTCAGGGGTAGAGTGGAATGGAGGCTTGGAGGGAACCCCCCAAGACCCCACTCCACCCACCGCCCCATCGCCATCACCCAACAAACATGCCACCAAATTCTTCTTGGGCCAACTGTCAGGACAGTCCCGCCCCAAAACCGTGGCTAAACAGCGAAGACCGTAACAATCAATAGCCTGCAGGCGCTGTTCGGTCAAAGGTGTCTGCAAAAATGCCCGGGCATCCCTCTCTCCACTTATAACACTCCCCTCCCTAAACATCTGTTGTACTTGCTGGTTACTAGGCTGTACCGTGTTATCCTCCCCCGTAAATGATGAGTCATTAGACATAGTGCTGGTTATACAATTGCTGTTCATAAAAAAAAAAGTGCTTATTACTAATTGCAGTCTCGACTCACAAAATGTTAAAGATGCTTGAATGACTCTACTCTAGACACCCCCAACGAAACAATCTGCAAGTCCACCAATACAATAATGACACAATAAAAATTCCTCCAATATGCAAGAAAATTCTAGCCAGCTCTACTAGGTAGCATAGAATAGTTCTCCAAAAACATGTGATAGGATACTACTGAATCTTGTGCAAGGTCGCCATTTTGTTACGGCTGGATCGGCAATACATATTCGGGATTCTTGATCGTAGGACAGAAATGGCTTATGTGACAACGACACGCTCGATTCCAGTCCCAAATACTATATGCTCCAGACAACAAAAGCACCAACGCCCTACAGAGTTATCGTCTATGGTAACGAGGTACCTTAACTCGGCGAAAGTGTACAACAGGGGTAGGCTATGAGGCTAAACTCCCTCAGACATTTATAGGTTACGTTATTACTAAAGAAATGCAATACTCAAGAAACTACGTTAATATTAAGCCTCTAATAATGTAGAATAGAAGCAGGCTAAAGGTATGACAGTGAAATGCTAAATGACAAATGTACACGCCTACTTGAAAGCGCGTGCACTAGAATAACTGTCCCCTACTAACATGCACTAGCATGTAGCATACAAGATGTTCATGACCCAGTAGATACCTAATAATACACATGGAAGGAACATAAATAGTAGTCACTTATTGTAATAATGAATCTATACTTGGAATAACTAAAAGGTTGCAGGCAACAGTACTGCGCCGGTAGCCTACTACCGCATAGGCTACTTCGCTTCTCTCACTCTGTCTCCCCTCTGAGTCTGTATGCGCCCTACGCAACAGAACTCCGGACACAGCAGCAAAACGACAGTGCAGTTAATTGATACATGAAAGTATTAATAGTGTTGTCTTGTGTGTGAGTAATGTGTATTGTAAAGTGTTACATACATAAACTTAAAGAGAGCTGCAATGCATAGTAAAATAAAGATATCACCCACTCATCATCCCCATGTGTTCTAGCTAGCAGGCCAAGTCACAGGAACAACGAGTCCCAGCACCGAAAGCGAGAACCCAGGAAAAGACTGTAGAGAACACAAGGACAGATAAATTACGTTACTCTACTATACCGGCACTACGAGCGAGCTGTAGTCTCTGGTACTACAGTCGCTCCTGGCTCGGTAGGCAAATCAAGGCTAAGTCCTCGCCCCTCTACAGACAACTCCTGGGCATGGTCGGGCTCTTACACATGGCACTAGTCTAGTCACAAATTGGATGATGAGCTGGGCATATAACTCGTGAACATGTAGAACGTTCACCAACTATCCTCATCAAGAAGATCGCTGTTCACATTAACCCCTTAAATCTAATACATGTAAATATATGCTTGTCCTAAGAGTAATACGAGAGGTGAGTGCTGAAACTCCTTTAGGACCTCAAGGGAAGGTTATGCAGTTAAATAGAGAGAAGAATGAAATGAGAGTAATGTCGTCAGAGAGAAAGAGTGCAACCGTGAGAAATTGGGAGAGAGGGCAAGGGATGTTAGAATCTCAAAGGTTCTAGGCAACCTGATCATGGAACACACAGCGAGCCTCCATGCAATGTGCAGTACGACAACATGGGCAGCCCGGCAGCATATGCAGGCGGCAATGTACTACCAACCCTGTCGCACCTAGCTATAAGCGCAGGGCTGCCAACCGGTCCATACGTCTGGCAACCATTGCTACCCTCTCGCTCTGAAGTCTAACTCACTCTCTCTCTCTGAATTCCCACTGTCTTATCTATCAACTTCTCTATTGATACTACATATTAAATGGAAGGTCTCGACATGGCTTAAAACAAAACCCACCACTGGTTAGCAAATGACGAGACCTTTGCAGAGATACAAAGAACATAGTTATACGTTGTCACACTCAATATAAGCAGCCAACACGGCACACGGTACACGGTACACGGCACCGCGGCGATACAGTGGAGTACCAAGGAGTACAATCAGGTTAAGTTGCCACGCACTGGGTGCGTCACAATATAAATTATATATATATTATATATGTATATATATATATATATATTTTTTTTTTATTCCTGTTCCCCAGGGTGTCTAGCGGATCAGCCCCAAGGTCCCGAGCAAGCCCAAGGCCCATAATCGAGAATTTATATTATTATTATATTTTGTATTTTATTTATTTTATTTATATATATAATTATATACCCAGTATATATATATATATTTGTTTTTTTCTTTTGTATACCTGTTCCCCAGGGTGTCTAGCGGATCAGCCCCAAGGTCCCGAGCAAGCCCAAGGCCCATAATCGAGTATTTATATTATTATTAAATTTTTATTTTATTTATATATTTATTTATTTGATTTATTACTGTTGCTATTTATTTTATTTTATTTATTTCATTTTATTTATATTTTTATTTTATTTATTTTTCATATATATACCACATAAATAGATATATATATTTATGACACCTTGTATGTATATTGTATATATATTTATATATATATATATATATATATATATATATATATATATATATATATATATATATATATATATATATGTACAGTATATATATATATATATATATATATATATATATATATATATATATATATATATATATATATATATATATATATATTTTGATTTGAAGACCTCACGGGCTTCACTGTTCATTGTAAAGCGGTGAATGTTAAGGCTCTCAGCCTATGCCCGAGAGGAAGTAAGTTGGAATATAGAAAAAAAAAAAAAAAAAAAAAAAAAATGTATAAACATTCTCATATATTTACATAACAATAACAATGCATGGAAACAATTGTGCATAGCTCGCGAACCAATTACGCTATATTATTTTGGTTTTCACCATTAGAAAGAGCACAATTTTCCAATTCCGGTGATATATACAGTTATATACGTATCCAAGCAAATAACGCAACGACGAGGTGGGGAACAGCTCGGAACCCGGCTAGCGTCGGCGGAACAGAGATGGGTGAAGCGTAAATATTCGCATTTTGGCTCTTCATTTCAAATATTCATAGCGCAAAAAGTATTTGTTTTAGGAACTTCTAGTTTTTTTTATACTCATCAGCATTATTTGCCGTATTCATACAGCCTAAATTTAAGACCATACACTTCGTAACAACGAAATAAATCGAAAATGTTATTAACCATATCAACCAAAATCATATATTTTGTTTTTTCGGTCACTGCTTGAGAACTATTGAAGATAAACAATTTATGTTTTCAGATTTGGAAAGAGGAGAAAAAATACTATTATATGAGCGCAAAAAAAAATATATGGTCATCACTCACAATTTAGAGATAAGACGGTGTGAAGACAATTGCATGGGAAATAATTGTATTCCGGACTCATTTACACTTTCATATTTCGATTTATTTACATATTTTTTTGTTTTATCATGTACTATAAATATTCCTCTTTCCATTGACATATGATACATCACAATAAACAGCATTCTGGTGGATGAAAATACAGAAAAACACAAGGCTTCGAAAACTCGCCCAGCCTGGTATTTCATGGCAAATTTAGAGAAGGTCTTACCATAAGTTACATATTTAAGTTACCGAATGCGGGAGGGTTAATACCTCATCTATATCGCCCTTATTTATACCTTTTTATCCATTTAAATACCTCTATCGTTTCTCCCCTACATCTTCGTCTTTCTAGTGAGTGTAAGCCTAAGGCTTTCAATCTCTCCTCACACAATAAGTTTCTAATATTATGTATCATCTTTGTCATTCTTCTTTGGACTGCCTCTAAAGGGTCGATATCCATTCTGTAATAAGGGCACCAAAATTGGACAGCATAGTTTAAATGGGTCTTACTAGTGCTCAGTACAGTTTTAAGAAAACTTCAGCAGTCCTGTTGCTAACACTCCTAGATATGAATCCTAGAACTCTATTTGCCCTGTTCCTAACTCTTATACATTGTTTTCTGGGTTTCAGATCATTACTAACGAGCACCCCCAGATCCTTCTCACACTCTGAGTTATCCAATTCTACATTGTCTAGTTTGTATTTCGCTTCTAAATTACGATTTCCAATCCTTAATACCTTACATTTGTCTACATTGAAACTCACCTGCCAATTTATTGACCACTCGTGCAAATGATCGAGATCCTTTTGAAGACATTCCCTGTCGCTAGCTGACTATTATCCTACCCATTTTAGTATCATCAGCAAATTTACTGATCCTACTCTTTATGCCTAAGTTAAGATCATTTATGTAGATAATGAACAGAAGTGGCTCCAAAACAGACCCTTGGGGGACCCTACTTTTAACTAATCCCCAGTCCGATTTTACACCATTGATACTAACTCTCTGCTTCCTACCAATCAGCCATGACCTAATCCACTTGAGTAGCATCCCCCTAATAACATGTCCTTCTATCTTCCTTAACAGCCTTTCATGTGGAACTCTATCAAAGGCCTTACTGAAGTCTAAGTAAACTATATCATATGACTTGTCGTTATCTACCGCTTCATATACCGCAGAGAAAACTGAGTAAATTTGTTAGGCAGGATCGTCCCTGAGTGAATCCATGTTGAGAGGGTTTAATTAACTTGAAAAAATGTAAGTGATTTCTAATTTTCCTGGCAATAATTGATTAAGTGATTAAGTGATTTTGCATGTTTACATGTATTGACCTTTTGTTCCTTGTATGAAATGACGTTCAGGTGTCTTATCCTAAAGAAGATCGATATTTTGGCAAAAAAAAAAAAAATGGATAACAGATAAAGGTAAAGTCGCTCAAGTGAGTTTAATTTCAGATGCAAGAACTTTTACACAGTTTTTCCCTTCATCTTGAAGCCATTCACCATGGACAACTTTGCATATTTCTCGTATATTGGTCAAATGAGACAAACAAAATTATACAGCTGACCTCTGTTACCACTTCTGTCTACGATGTGCCCTCTGATCTTGTTTTCTAATAAGTGATACTTTAAAAGGAAAATCTCCTTACCATATAGCCAGCAACAACATCTAAAGACTGTTCTTTTACGAGAGTGGTGGTACATTATTTTTTTCTTTTCACATATATCTAAACAAAAATCATACTCAATACCTACTTCTAAATATCATATAATTGAACAACAGACATATCTGATAAGCACAATTTTCTAGGTGTAACTCACGGTCGTTAGTTAGTTTTGTTTTTGCTATGACCAGTTTTACCCCAGAAATATTATTCATTTTCGGGATCCTGAGTGATGTTGCTTTTATTGCTGAGCAATACACTATCAGTTGCTTTAGTCTTTGTTTGAAACTGACAGCATATGGATGTCTTATACAACCAAAAAATAATATATGAATAAATATATAAATACAAACAATATACAGTATAATTATATAATAATGTGTAAAGTGTCCTGATTTATAATAAATATATAAATACAAACAATATACAGTATATATATAATAATGTGTAAAGTGTCCTGATTTATAATAAATATATAAATACAAACAATACACAGTATATATAATAATGTGTAAAGTGTCCTGATTTAACCTTCTTGTCATGATAAATTCAAGATTATGAGTAACTTGAGCATTTCAAAGAGTCATATAAGGAAAAGGCAAGATAAAACTACTCTTTGCTGAAATCTGTAGTGGGCTGAAATTGAACTCTATTGTGGTCATAATGTGGATCATTGTGCGCAAATTGCTGTTCTTCCAAATGCAGACCAGACGCACAGTGCTTTCCTATCGCTTGATATAGAAGAATTCAGTTTGTGCTGATTAAATTATAACTTTCTCCTAAATATATTATTGCATACTTTACTCGCTATAATTTGTTGTCCTTGAACATTTAGGTGAGTTTTACTAAGTTTGTAAGCTAAGCCATATTCAGATTTAGTTATCATGGACATTTTACGAATCCAATCATCTGATATAATATATCTATTCTTCATCACAAATCCTGAAGCTAGGAGATTATTTCTACTTAGTTTGAGGAGATGAGGGACATCAGCAAACACATACATTCTTGTTATATATTTGCATATTTATCTCCTTAATAATACATTCCTACACAATCTAGTATTGTATAATATATAGTGTAATATTGTTATTGTTATTATTATTATTATTATTATTATTATTATTATTATTAGTATTATTATTGTCATGATGATAATTACTATGGTTATTTTTGATAATATTACTGTATCGGCGATGATAATGACAGCGAATTTGTAGCAGTGTGGTGAAGATTGGTACCGTACTATCACTGCACTGCTGTTGTTTTCGATGTCATTGATAGTATATTGCATTACTGTATTTAGTAGAATACCACTACACATGACTGTAATAATCTGCCACATGTAATGTTATGTCTATTGCTGTAAACATGATAATTATTGTTCCTTATCTGTAAAACTGTAGAGTTGATGCACCAGTTGTTACAACTACTAATACTGTGACCATCACCACTACTACTGTCACTACCATAATAATTACTACTGTCACCATTATCACTACTACTATCACCATCATATCTACTGTTATCCCCATGATCACCACTATCATTGCCTCTTTTGAAGATTTTTTTTTTTACTCAACATGGAAAGTGAGTACGGTAATACTGAGCAGGTACTGGGTATAATGAACTTCGGCTATAACAGTGAATCAAGTGGTCAGGTCAGGGCAGACCCAAGGCGTCAGTGACGTCACACAAACTCTCCCCCCCCCCTCCCGCGTGGCCAGGGCTGGCTAGTTGACCTGTTGTGTGTGGGTCCTGGGCCTCACGGTAGCCACCACGCTTGCGATCATGCCAGACAGACAGGCGCCGCGGGTCTACAAATTCGGTACGAGATATGAACACGTGAATGATGATGCAATATCTACTCACACTTACAAATCAAGTGATACTTTCTCTAAAATGAGTATATTAACCATATCACTATTGTACTTATTGTATATATTTATTTATTTTAGCTCACATTACATAACAAGAAACACTGGGCACACAGATCTTACGATCCCTGCGAGGTGGTAGGTCTTAATTTTCGTAGAGACAGCAAACCTAAGAATAAGAGAAAGTGGAAGGAAATAATAGCTAATATGAAGGGTTTCTTCTCTCTCTCTCTCTCTCCCTTCCGCTTCCTCCGCTAGCTATTTGCCGTAGGCCTACATGAAAACAAAAGTGAATAACCTTGCAAGGCTTAGAAATCGCCTGAAGGAATGTATAGAATAGCTAGAAATGAAAAGGATATGTTATGCATACCTTCATCTCTTTTGTTTCTGCTCTCTTCAGTTGAAAACAGTGCTCATTTCTGCCAGGTTCTCTTGTCAGTAATAATTTCCTACTCCAGACCAACTTCTCTGTGGCATTAGTCTAACCTTTATTTTAAAATGTGTATATTGAGCCACTGTCTATAACTTCATTAGGGAGCTCATTCCACTCGCCAATTATAGTATGGGTGAAGAAATCTTTAGTCGTGTCTAGGTTCGCTTTCTTGCCTATTAGTTTTAATGTGATTCCTTTTGTGGAACTCTCCTTAAGTAGATTATTGGAGTTTACCTTACAAACTCTTTTCAGAATCTTAAAACACAATCAGCTGCCCACTTATTCTCCTTTCTTTACCGAAAAAAGATCGAGTTCCCTTAATCTTTCAGTGTGTGGTTTATTTTTAACCCGCTGAGCCCCAGCTAGTTATTAATAAATGTACCACTAGGGCCCAGCAGGTTTTGAATTTTTTTTCCCAGAAACAATAGCGAATGGGTTAGGGATGAAGGAAAAACCACGAAAAACCTATCAAAAAGCTCAAAAAATGGTCCTACAGAGCCCCCGAAAACGGATTTTACAAGAGTAAAAAATTGAAGGCAATTTCCCCCAAAAAACATGTTTTTGCGCGCTCACGCGCACGCGGTTGGACTTTGAGAGTTTTCAACCATCGGCATGGGTGCGTGGGATACTTACACAGTTCTCATACAAATCTGAGCCCTCTAGGTGCCATAGGACCGGAGTAATTGGGACCGGAGTGACACTGACACAAACGTTGCGTTGCTGGGTTCTGGTGATCGAACATTGCCGACACAACACGTGCGACGCTGGGATCCAGCGGGTTAAAGGATGGGATTAATTAATCTTGTTCTGTGCTGAACGGATTCGAGATTTGATGTCTTTTATTTAGTAGGGAGACCAAAAATGCACAACATACTCCAGATACGGCCTCACAATACTTTTGTATAATGGTATAATGTTTTTACTATGACAATGAAAACAAATTCTAATGAATCCTAGTGCTTTGTTTGCTTCGTTAGCTGCTTGTGTATTTTAGATTTTCGTTTATAAGCACTTCTTGGTCTTTTATCTGTGATACGCTCTCTACTTTTTCTCCATACATGTGGCATTCGCATTTATTGTTTTGGGGGTCTATTTGTAGTATCTGACGTAAGAGGGAGGGAGAGAGAGAGAGAGAGATAATGAGAATGTGCTAACACAAAACAAGATTCAAGAGACTGGGCTTTTCATTTGGGACTCCAGACTTGAATGTCCTGATGTGCAGGTTTAGCAATATTTCTATCTATCTATCTATTGCCTGACGCTGTGATCCCCGAAGGGGTGGCCACGAACGAACCGCCCCCATGCACCTCTGTCCCCAGTCAGTCGATGCCCCTCCCCCCAACCAG
>JBAKBP010030757.1:0-25296 GCA_037953745.1 Lithodes maja | reverse complement strand
CTGAGGGGCGTCTCACATACTCTTTCATGAGGTTAACATGACATAACTGATGTTTTTTTCTACGGTCAGGTGTTGCAACGAGATAATCAAGGTCGGACAGTTTCTTAGCCACCACATACGGCCCAATAAACTTGGCAGAAAGGGGGTGTCCAGGCAAAGGTAAAAGCAACATTACCTCCTGACCCACCGAAAACTCCCGAAGCTTCACCTTGGCGTCATACTGGTGCTTCATGACCGCCTGTGCATTAACCAAGTTATTACCTGCCGCTGCCATGCAACCTATAAGTCTCTCCCGGCTCTCAAGGATATATTTAAGTACAGACCCCGGCTTCTCTTCGCCCTCCCAGATCTCTTTCACCATACTTAAAGGTCCTCTCACATTATGGCCAAAGACTAGTTGATTTGGACTGAACCCCAGGCTCTCTCCTGGGACTTCACGTGCAGCGAACAGAACATACGGCAGACCCAAATCCCAATCAGTGTCATGTTCTGCACAGTAACAGCGTAGCATACTCTTCAGGGTCGAGTGCCACCGCTCCAAGACTCCCTGACTCTCGGGATGGTAGGCTGACGACACTACAGAACATATACCGTGCAACTGAAGGGTTTGCTTGAACAATTTGGATGTAAAATTGCTCCCCTGGTCTGACTGCACCTCACGTGGAAATCCATAACGGGAACAGAACAATAATAAGTTTTTAACAACTGCCTTTGCCGAGCCGTTTCTCATGGGGTATGCGTCCGGGTATCTCGTAGCCACATCCATGATTGTCAACAGGAATTTATTGCCACTACTAGTAGGCGGGAAAGGGCCAACCAAATCTACTACAACTTTGCTGAACGGAGGCCCGGTGACAGGTATGGGAAACAAAGGTGCCTTCGGGATGGTCTGGTTAGGCTTCCCCGTTGTCTGGCAGGTCGCACACCCAGCCACCCATGCACAGACATCAGCCTTGACCCCAGGCCACCAGAAAAACCTGCCCAATGCCGCCAATGTTTTTGTTACCCCCAAATGACCCGCCACCGGCACATCATGCGCCAGACACAATAAGGACTCTCTATACTTATTTGGAACAACCACCTGGTCTACTACCCTCGCACCGCCCTCTCCACTTCGATTTGGGGTCTAGAAATCTGCGGTACAATATCCTGTTGAGCCTAAAGAAATCTCCCGGCTTCGCATCCCCATCTTCCTCCAACTCTATGGCACCATTGCTATAACGAGCTAGGCTAGCGTCTTGCAGCTGCTGCTCACTAATGTCCCTGGGCGTCAATGCATCAAGATGGTTTTGTAATAAGACATTACCCCGGCTAGTAGGCTCTACTGCCTTAGTGGCTCTCGCTACAGCTCTTGCCTCACGCGAAGTCTTACCCAACTCTGCCTTGTTACACACCATATCTGGGCCAGAGTCAACTCCCGTGTTTATTATAGGTCCAAGTACCGAATCACCGAGAAGTGCAGCAGAATCAATGTCCCTTTTCCTGCCCTTAGCAACCTTCTCCTGATCCTTCCTCCACTGTCCCCGAGGTTGAGTGCTAGGCTGTGCAGGAGCCGCAGAGCGAGATCGGGTTACCACACAGGCCATCTCATCCTGTTGGCACCTCCCAACCCATTCCCGATTCTCACCATCCACGTCGGCCGCCCTCTCGGCAACGACTAAGGGTGGAGTCCCGGAAGTGGGCACCGCAAAGTCGTTGCCGAGAAGAAGGTCGACGCCCTCAACTGGCAAACACTCAACGATCCCTACATCCAGCTCCCTGCACACCTCTCCCACTCTCAACTCCAACCTCACAAGTGGGTATGACCTCGTAGCATTTATACCCTGCACCACAACAACTCTGGCCGCATTTATCGGTTTCCCTGTGAAGTTCCTCAACAAAGTTTGCGAAGCCCCCGTATCCCTCAGCAAGTCAACCCTCCGTAGTTCACTCCCCCAGCTCACAAACCCGTGTCCCCGATGGCTACAGAAAGTGTCCCGGACAGGTGTCGAGCCTTCCGTACGCTTCTTTACCGCGTGTGCCTCAGCTGCTGACAACCTACCCCGGGCAGTTGCTGCAGCCTTCAGAGACACACCGATACTGTGAACCAATGACACCGGCTTAGCGGGAGTGTTACTAGGGCACTCACGTGAATAATGGCCTAGCTTCTGACATTTGTAACATTTCACATCCCCAATGGGCTTCTTCCCTTGTGCGGGCGAAGAAGGGGCCTGACCTTTAGTAAACGGGAGAGGCTTGTGTTTGTAGGTGTTATTAGGTGCAATGCATTTAGTGTGGTTATGTGTGTCATAGGATTTGTTATTATCGAAAACTCTGGTGGGTGGGGTATAGCGCCCCTTCTGCCCTGACTCAGCCCTCTGAGCGGCACCCGCAACCACGAATCAATGATAATCTGAAGTCTGCCATCTTGGCAGCCTCCTCTACTGTCTTGGGACATTTTTCCTTAATGTTCAGCGTTAGATCGGTTCCAGTACATTTGTAAAACTGTTCCAGATAGAAAAGTTGCTTAATTTCCTCAGCCGACTCTGCGTGCTCGGACCGAAACCAGTTATTACATGCATCTGTTAAGTCCCGTGCGTGCTCCATAAAACTGACGTCGCTCTCTTCTTATTCACGCCACGGAACTTCAATCTATAAGTTTCGGGTTGCAGTTCGTAGGCCCGGAGCACAGCCTCCTTCACCAGTCCATACACGACACTCTCGTCCAGTGACAGTGCATCGTAGGCTTTCAACCCCTTACCCACTAGACGTGATGAAACTAATGCTGCCCATTTAACCTCGCGGCCAGTCATACTCACGACACTTCTTTTCGAACGAGCAAAAAACTCAGTCACTGCTGTCTCATCAAATGCGGGTACTAACTTAATTAAATGCGAAAGTGAGTCTGTAACCCGGTGCCCACCACCGAGATGACGCCCGTGGTCTCTACTCTAGACTTCTCGACATCCATTTCAGCCTGGTACCTGGTTGCATCCTGATTGGCTTGGATTCTAGCAACCTCTATGCGTTCTATACTAGCCTGTTGTATCTGAGTCTCCTGCAGCTTAAACTTAGCTAGTTCTAGCTGAAATAACATCTCAGGAGACAGGCCTGGGGGGGGAGAGCACAAAATGGGGGATCCACACCGAGACGTGTTTACGGGTAAGCCAGCTTGCCATTGAGAACCCTCCTGCTGCATCGTGCTAAGACTCGCTGGCTGAGGGCCTAGCTCAGGGTAGAGTGGAATGGAGGCTTGGAGGGAACCCCCCAAGACCCCACTCCACCCCACCGCCCCATCGCCATCACCCAACAAACATGCCACCAAATTCTTCTTGGGCCAACTGTCAGGACAGTCCCCGCCCCAAAACCGTGGCTAAACAGCGAAGACCGTAACAATCAATAGCCTGCAGGCGCTGTTCGGTCAAAGGTGTCTGCAAAAATGCCCGGGCATCCCTCTCTCCACTTATAACACTCCCCTCCCTAAATATCTGTTGTACTTGCTGGTCACTAGGCTGTACCGTGTTATCCTCCCCCGTAAATGATGAGTCATTAGACATAGTGCTGGTTATACAATTGCTGTTCATAAAAAAAAAGAAGTGCTTATTACTAATTGCAGTCTCGACTCACAAAATGTTAAAGATGCTTGAATGACTCTACTCTAGACACCCCCAACGAAACAATCTGCAAGTCCACCAATACAATAATGACACAATAAAAATTCCTCCAATATGCAAGAAAATTCTAGCCAGCTCTACTAGGTAGCATAGAATAGTTCTCCAAAAAACATGTGATAGGATACTACTGAATCTTGTGCAAGGTCGCCATTTTGTTACGGCTGGATCGGCAATACATATTCGGGATTCTTGATCGTAGGACAGAAATGGCTTATGTGACAACGACACGCTCGATTCCAGTCCCAAATACTATATGCTCCAGACAACAAAAGCACCAACGCCCTACAGAGTTATCGTCTATGGTAACGGGGTACCTTAACTCGGCGAAAGTGTACAACAGGGGTAGGCTATGAGGCTAAACTCCCTCAGACATTTATAGGTTACGTTATTACTAAAGAAATGCAATACTCAAGAAACTACGTTAATATTAAGCCTCTAATAATGTAGAATAGAAGCAGGCTAAAGGTATGACATTGAAATGCTAAATGACAAATGTACACGCCTACTTGAAAGCGCGTGCACTAGAATAACTGTCCCCTACTAACATGCACTAGCATGTAGCATACAAGATGTTCATGATCCAGTAGATACCTAATAATACACATGGAAGGAACATAAATAGTAGTCACTTATTATAATAATGAATCTATACTTGGAATAACTAAAAGGTTGCAGGCAACAGTACTGCGCCGGTAGCCTACTACCGCATAGGCTACTTCGCTTCTCTCACTCTGTCTCCCCTCTGAGTCCGTATGCGCCCTACGCAACAGAACTCCGGACACAGCAGCAAAACGACAGTGCAGTTAATTGATACATGAAAGTATTAATAGTGTTGTCTTGTGTGTGAGTAATGTGTATTGTAAAGTGTTACATACATAAACTTAAAGAGAGCTGCAATGCATAGTAAAATAAAGATATATCCCCCTCATCATCCCCATGTGTTCTAGCTAGCAGGCCAAGTCACAGGAACAACGAGTCCCAGCACCGAAAGCGAGAACCCAGGAAAAGACTGCAGAGAACACAAGGACAGATAAATTACGTTACTCTACTATACCGGCACTACGAGCGAGCTGTAGTCTCTGGTACTACACTCGCTCCTGGCTCGGTATGCAAATCAAGGCTAAGTCCTCGCCCCTCTACAGACAACTCCTGGGCATGGTCGGGCTCTTACACATGGCACCAGTCTAGTCACAAATTGGATGATGAGCGGGGCATATAACTCGTGAACATGTAGAACGTTCACCAACTATCCTCATCAAGAAGATCGCTGTTCACATTAACCCCTTAAATCTAATACATGTAAATGTATGCTTGTCCTAAGAGTAATACGAGAGGTGAGTGCTGAAACTCCTTTAGGACCTCAAGGGAAGGTTATGCATTTAAATAGAGAGAAGAATGAAATGAGAGTAATGTCGTCAGAGAGAAAGAGTGCAACCGTGAGAAGTTGGGAGAGAGGGCAAGGGATGTTAGAATCTCAAAGGTTCTAGGCAACCTGATCATGGAACACAGAGCGAGCCTCCAGGCAATGTGCAGTACGACAACATGGGCAGCCCAGGCAGCATAGGCAGGCGGCAATGGACTACCAACCCTGTCGCGCCCAGCTATAAGCGCAAGGCTGCCAACCAGTCCATACGTCTGGCAACCACCCCCCCCCCCCCCCCCCCCGGCAGCGTGGCGCGTTGCTACCCTCTCGCCTTCTGAAGACTAACTCACTCTCTCTCTCTGAACTCCCATTGTCTTATCTATCAACTTCTCTATTGATACTACATATTAAATGGAAGGTCTCGACATGGCTTAAAACAAAACCCACACTGGTTAGCACATGACGAGACCTTTGCAGAGATACAAAGAACATAGTTATAAGTTGTCACACTCAATATACATAGCTGCTGACGGTAGCCAGCACGGTACAGTGGTACGGGCGGTACAGCGGAGTACCAAGGAGTACAATCAGGTTGCGTTGCCACGCACTGGGTGCGTCACAACAGTACCTTCCGAAGATTACTATAAACTATAAACTATATACAGTACCTTCCGAAGATTACTATAAACTATAAACTATATACAGTACCTTCCGAAGATTACTATAAACTATAAACTATATACAGTACCTTCCGAAGATTACTATAAACTATAAACTATATACAGTACCTTCCGAAGATTACTACAAACTATAAACTATATACAGTACCTTCCGAAGATTACTATAAACTATAAACTATATACAGTACCTTCCGAAGATTACTACAAACTATAAACTATAAACAGTACCTTCCGAAGATTACTATAAACTATAAACTATATACAGTACCTTCCGAAGATTACTACAAACTATAAACTATATACAGTACCTTCCGAAGATTACTATAAACTATAAACTATATACAGTACCTTCCGAAGATTACTATAAACTATAAACTATAAACAGTACCTTCCGAAGATTGAATTCCGTGGATGAACCGGCTAAGTGTTTGTCAGGAGCAGCAATTACACCATGGGAGTTGCCAAAGTCGCAGCTTTCACGGATTATTGGGATAGTTTTGAGAACTGGTTACGGAGAATTTTGAAAGGTTACGGGTTTTAAGGTTGCTTTTTACATACAATTATCACATGATAATCCAACAAATTATGCCCCCAGACACCTACTTCTTTAAGTTAAATGTGTACATTTTTCGCAGCCGAAGGCTGGCTTCTTCTAAATGGAATGATTGATATTGATATTGCTCACCACGAAAACAAATTCTGCACTGGAATTGGGCAAAAAGTCTTACAATCGTCAAACTAATTATATGCAACAAAGTGATCATGATATACTACGTCAATAAGGCTAGATGTTGACAGAAAGTGGCAAACAATATGTGAATGGGCTATTTTGAGCTATTTGTTCTGTGTAATGGGCGGGTTTTGTACTGGTGGAGGTGGTAGCTACAATCAGGGTCCCCGTAATATACATTATCTGGACCCTGGCTACAATTACACGTACCAACGACAAAAACAGACCCAACACTGTTCTTGCCTCCTTCAGAAGCGACGAGTTTAAAGACAATTGTTAGGTTTCCAGAAATTCCCTTCTTTGCTCTGGGTGTAATATGAGATGATCGTTAAGGGGAGATCTCCACTTGAGGGATTTTTTTCTTGACCCCTTTCTCCCTCATCTTTAGCCCCATTGCTTTTGATATTATAAAACGTTCGCCCCATTAATTTAGCGATTTTAAGAACTTTCACCTCATATTAAGACCTTTCGTGCCATTCAGGTGTCGATTTTATCCTGGCGAGCGATAGCGAGCCTGTAATTTAAGAAGAACCGGCCTATGGCCGGGACATTTTTCTACCGAAAAATTTACTCATTTACTCAAGGGGGTATCATTTACTCAAGGGGGTATCATTTACTCAAGGGGGTATCATTTACTCAAGGGGGTATCATTTACTCAAGGGGGTATCATTTACTCAAGGGGGTATCATTTTAAGCTTGATGGAGGTCTAGGGAACAAAGTAAATACCTCCCCTTAACCATCCTAGACTCCCGGAGGTAACTTTAAAATATTGTCTGAGGTTAGTGAACATTAGCACACTAGAGTAGCATATCATGAACTTGTATTTGTATCCGATGTATTATTTTTAAGTTAAATGTAGTTCTCATGTGTTACTTACAATCACTGTACAGTTTAGAAAGGCATTGAGTGAAACAATACGTAGATATGTAGTCCTCATGTTTTCCTTACAATTAATGTACATCTTATAAAGGCATCGAGTGAAACAAGACATAACTAATGTTTGTAAATATTGAAATAAACCCTTTAACTCCATGTGGTTCTTCCTACGCCGAATAAAATGATGTGTTGCTACTGATAAAATATATGCCACGAGTGAAAAAATGTACTGAGATAACGATGATCGCATGGCGAAACTTAAAATAATAATAGATTGTGTAGTTGAAGGGAAGTGGCTAAGCATGTGTGCTAATCTTGATAAAATTATCAGCAGCAGCAAAAAAAAAACAAAAAAACAAAACATATCTTATCAACACGTTTGGCTTAAACTTATACATACCGCATTTTCTCACATTTTTATTAATTTTATACTGCATTGTGCAAAGTGAATAAAATTGCGCTAACCACAGCATATATACAGCGATCATTTATCGTGCGATCTTATCTTAATAATCAGGTCTTGTATAACCTGACAAAGAAAGTCGTTGGCGATACTCGGAACAAGATATATTGTATAGCGCATGGATGGTATTATGCTTGTTATTGCAATTATCAGGTATGCGATCTAGTCTAAAATAATAAAGTGGTACACAATTGAAAAATCGTTTGACGTTACTAGAAATACTGTATAGAATCAGGGCCATGAACAAAATCTAGCCTTCATTAAATAGTTTTACATTAAAACTAAATCAACCAAACAGGCTACTCAATATAATCAAGCAAACAGGCTACTCAATATAATCAACCAAACAGGCTACTCAATATAATCAAGCAAACAGGCTACTCAATATAATCAACCAAACAGGCTACTCAATATAATCAAGCAAACAGGCTACTCAATATAATCAACCAAACAGGCTACTCAATATAATCAAGCAAACAGGCTACTCAATATAATCAACCAAACAGGCTACTCAATATAATCAACCAAACTGGCTACTCAATATAATCAACCAAACAGGCTACTCAATATAATCAACAAAACTGGCTACTTAATATAATCAACCAAACAGGCTACTCAATATAATCAACCAAACAGGCTACTCAATATAATCAAGCAAACAGACTACTCAATACTGATTATAATCAACCAAACATGCTACTCAATATAATCAAGCAAACAGGCTACTCAATATAATCAACCAAACAGGCTACTCAATATAATCAAGCAAACAGGCTACTCAATATAATCAACTAAACAGACTACTCAATATAATCAACCAAACAGGCTACTCAATATAATCAACCAAACAGGCTACTCAATATAATCAACCAAACAGGCTACTCAATATAATCAAGCAAACAGGCTACTCAATATAATCAACCAAACAGGCTACTCAATATAATCAAGCAAACAGGCTACTCAATATAATCAACCAAACAGGCTACTCAATATAATCAACCAAACAGGCTACTCAATATAATCAACCAAACAGGCTACTCAATATAATCAACCAAACAGGCTACTCAATATAATCAAGCAAACAGGCTACTCAATATAATCAACCAAACAGGCTACTCAATATAATCAACCAAACAGGCTACTCAATATAATCAAGCAAACAGGCTACTCAATATAATCAAGCAAACAGGCTACTCAATATAATCAAACAGGCTACTCAATATAATCAAGCAAACAGGCTACTCAATATAATCAAGCAAACAGGCTACTCAATATAATCAAGCAAACAGGCTACTCAATATAATCAAGCAAACAGGCTACTCAATATAATCAAGCAAACAGGCTACTCAATATAATCAAGCAAACAGGCTACTCAATATAATCAAGCAAACAGGCTACTCAATATAATCAAGCAAACAGACTACTCAATATAATCAACCAAACAGGCTACTCAATATAATCAAGCAAACAGGCTACTCAATATAATCAAGCAAACAGGCTACTCAATATAATCAACCAAACAGGCTACTCAATATAATCAAGCAAACAGGCTACTCAATATAATCAAGCAAACAGGCTACTCAATATAATCAAGCAAACAGACTACAATATAATCAAGCAAACAGGCTACTCAATATAATCAACCAAACAGGCTACTCAATATAATCAAGCAAACAGGCTACTCAATATAATCAAGCAAACAGGCTACTCAATATAATCAAGCAAACAGGCTACTCAATATAATCAAGCAAACAGGCTACTCAATATAATCAAGCAAACAGACTACTCAATATAATCAACCAAACAGGCTACTCAATATAATCAACCAAACAGGCTACTCAATATAATCAACCAAACAGGCTACTCAATATAATCAACCAAACAGGCTACTCAATATAATCAACCAAACAGGCTACTCAATATAATCAACCAAACAGGCTACTCAATATAATCAACCAAACAGGCTACTCAATATAATCAAGCAAACAGGCTACTCAATATAATCAACCAAACAGGCTACTCAATATAATCAACCAAACAGGCTACTCAATATAATCAAGCAAACAGGCTACTCAATATAATCAAGCAAACAGGCTACTCAATATAATCAAACAAACAGGCTACTCAATATAATCAACCAAACAGGCTACTCAATATAATCAAGCAAACAGGCTACTCAATATAATCAACCAAACAGGCTACTCAATATAATCAAGCAAACAGGCTACTCAATATAATCAAGCAAACAGGCTACTCAATATAATCAAGCAAACAGGCTACTCAATATAATCAAGCAAACAGGCTACTCAATATAATCAAGCAAACAGACTACTCAATATAATCAACCAAACAGGCTACTCAATATAATCAAGCAAACAGGCTACTCAATATAATCAAGCAAACAGGCTACTCAATATAATCAAGCAAACAGGCTACTCAATATAATCAAGCAAACAGGCTACTCAATATAATCAAGCAAACAGGCTACTCAATATAATCATGCAAACAGGCTACTCAATATAATCAACCAAACAGGCTACTCAATATAATCAACCAAACAGGCTACTCAATATAATCAAGCAAACAGACTACTCAATATAATCAACCAAACAGGCTACTCAATATAATCAAGCAAACAGGCTACTCAATATAATCAACCAAACAGGCTACTCAATATAATCAACCAAACAGGCTACTCAATATAATCAAGCAAACAGGCTACTCAATATAATCAACCAAACAGGCTACTCAATATAATCAAGCAAACAGGCTACTCAATATAATCAACCAAACAGGCTACTCAATATAATCAACCAAACAGGCTACTCAATATAATCAAGCAAACAGGCTACTCAATATAATCAAGCAAACAGGCTACTCAATATAATCAACCAAACAGGCTACTCAATATAATCAACCAAACAGGCTACTCAATATAATCAAGCAAACAGGCTACTCAATATAATCAACCAAACAGGCTACTCAATATAATCAACCAAATAGGATACTCAATATAATCAAGCAAACAGGCTACTCAATATAATCAAGCAAACAGGCTACTCAATATAAATAAGCAAACAGGCTACTCAATATAATCAACCAAACAGGCTACTCAATATAGTCAAGCAAACAGGCTACTCAATATAATCAAGCAAACAGACTACAATATAATCAAGCAAACAGGCTACTCAATATAATCAAGCAAACAGGCTACTCAATATAATCAACCAAACAGGCTACTCAATATAATCAACCAAACAGGCTACTCAATATAATCAAGCAAACAGACTACTCAATATAATCAACCAAACAGGCTACTCAATATAATCAACCAAACAGGCTACTCAAACTAAATCAAGCAAACAGGCTACTCAATATAATCAAGCAAACAGGCTACTCAATATAATCAAGCAAAAAGGCTACTCAATATAATCAAGCAAACAGGCTACTCAATATAATCAAGCAAACAGGCTACTCAATATAATTATGTAGGAAGGCAAAATCAATGGAGAGAACACTACACACTTCATGCACCCTGGGGAATTCCTTACTTCAGGAGACATCTATAGCAAATGGGTTTAAGGGGGAGGTAGTTGCTTTCTCTCCCTCATGTTTAGCCTCATTAGCTTTGTTATGTTAAGACGTTTGTTCCATTAGTTTGGCAATTATAAGACCTTTTACCGTATTTCTTTGTCAATATACAGACCTATCTTGCCATTTAGGTGTCGATTTTGTCCTGGCAAGCGATGGCGAGCCTGTACTTCTAGGAGGAATCGGCCTTCGGCCGGGACATTTAATGATTGCAGGTTAGTGTAAAGTTATAATTTCAGGGAGAGGTGGTTCAGTGCAAACAAATATTTCAGGGAGAGGTCGTTCAGTGCAAACAAATATTTCAGGGAGAGGTGGTTCAGTGCAAACAAATATTCCGAGAAGCAGAATTTCTACATTGTGAAGAGGTGGGTCGATGATGGCAAAGTTAAGGGGAGATTTCCACTCGAGGGATTTTTTTCTTTACCCCTTTTCCCCTCATGTTTAGCCCCATTGCTTTTGATATTTTAAGACGTTCGCCCCATTAGTTTGGCGATTTTAAGAGCTTTCACCCCATGTATGTAACTTTTAAGACCTTTCATCCCATGTATGTGTCGATTTTTTCCTGGTGAGCGATAGCGAGCCTGTAATTTAAGAGGAACCGGCCTTCGGCCGGGAAATTTTTCTACCGAAAAATTTACAAATTTATCTTGAAAGGGGGTCATGGGGGTGTAATTTCAAGCTTGATGGAAGTCTAGGAAACACACTAAAAACCACCCCTTAATAAGATCGTCTGGCGATACTCAAATAAAAATATATAGCGACGTTCGAACATGAGATCTGGCCAACCCTAAGATAGTGGTGGCTCCTGCTAACATGCGATCTAACTAACAAAGCAGCCAGACCACGACCATGGTACACGACCACCATTACCGGCCTTCCTCCTCCTCTAGTATTGTGGATGGTGGAGGAGGACAGGACACGACCCTCTACCCTCGACACCACCTGGGGACATCACGACCTGCAGGCCTTCTTCGTCGTCCCTTCTATCCTCCTCCTACCCTCTTATATAGTATCATCATCATCACTACTACTGCTGCTACATCACTGCTACTCTCAAAACAACTACCACTAACATCATCACTACCATTGCGTCTGCTGCAACATCACTACTACTCTTAACACAATTCCCACTAACATCATCACTACTACTCTCATCATCACTACTACTCTCATCATCACTACTACTCCCAACACAACTATCACTAACGTCATCATCACTACTATTACTATCTGCTACCTACCTACATTGTACTATACTCAATCAATAAGCACCCTAACCCCAAATCACTGTCAGGTAAAACCAACGATTTTGGACAAAAAATACCAAGACAATTGAAAGTTGACCTATTTTCCTGGGACAAAACTCTCTCTCTCTCTCTCTCTCTCTCTCTCTCTCTCTCTCTCTCTCTCTCCAAATGATACCAAAATTATACCTAGCCTAAAGAACAAACCATACGGAGAGCGTCTTAGAGAATTAAATCTATTTCCTTTAACCCAGCGCAGATTAAGAGGTGACTTAATTCAAGTGTTCAAAATCATCAAAGGCATCGACAATATGAACTGTAGTAAGTACTTCACTATCGACCAATCTAATTACACGCGGGGAAACGGTTGCAAAATTATTGGTAAATCTTTTAACTCACACGAATCTAAGAATTTCTTCTTCAATCGAGTTGTCAACTCGTAGAATGGGCTTCCCCGAGACGTTATAGACTGCAGCACCGTTGATTCATTTAAACTCCGCCTAGACAAATATATCGCATCAAACCCGCGACTGACTGCGTTTGTAAATGAATAACTTTATTTTATCCTCCCCTCAGTTACTAACCCATATGTCCCCTACTAACTTGCTAGTCCTGCCACGGACATTAGTTCCAGGGCAGTAGTTCCCTTTCCAATGTTCCCTTACCCACTCTAAACCACTGTTTGGATACTTGATCCTCAGTGTTTTGGAGGACAAGCAGCCTAGAAGGGTCACTAGACCTGTTGTTGCTTGATTTCCTTTGTACTCTCTCTCTCTCTCACACACACACACACACACACACACACAAGGAACATCGGCGCACCTTCCCCTGTCTGGTGTTCTCCCAAGCTTATCACTGTGAAGTTGTGAGGGCGGTGTGAACCCCGAGTGTCACCATGGGAAACATACCAAGCTTCACAAACAAGTACACACAACAATTCTAACTCATACATTCATACACATACATATATTGATAGAAACGCACTAAAACACCAATCACATGTAGACTATCAACACACACACACACTCACACACACACACACACACACAAATAAAATTTAAACCAAAAATTAACAAATATATTGACACGTACACGAGTTAGTTAATAGATTGCCAATGGAGTCTGTGCAAGAGTGAATGGTCGGAGAAGTAAAGAATTTAATGAATTAAGGGATAGTAGGAATACAAATTAAGGGATAGTAGGAATACACATTAAGGGATAGTAGGAATACAAATTAAGGGATAGTAGGAATACAAATTAAAACTTCGGATGCTATTAATTTGCTTTCATTTAAATATATTAACCCTTTCACGCTTATGACGTAATTTTGAGCCTATTAGGGATACTTTAAAGCATTTGTTACCATCAGGGGTATTTAGAAACCTTTAGTTTAGTTACTTCACCCTCTGCAGTTGTCTTTGAGTTAGTTGTGGGCAGGAAACTAATTTTGTAGAGGTAATTATAAGAGCGAGAGAACTCTATTTCTTATTGCTAATCTGGCAACCTCTGCGTCATAAAAGCGTGAAAGAGTTAATTCTTATCGTGAAACTTGAACCTCGTGTGCTTGTATCCGAAACAAAAGAAAGAAAATACTGCCTTTCCGACATAGCCGTCAGCCTAAGTGTATACAATGGTAAAATCTACAAGAATTATTGAATATAATAACGTGCATAATATAAGCCTCCTCCAGTCACCGTGTCCTCTGAGCAATACGTTAGTGTTCAGAAGGTGTAGGGGGTTAGGGTTCGAGGAGAAGCACTTTGTTGACAACGGAACTAGTACGATGTGCGCATGTGTGTAAGCATGTGTGTGTGTCTGACTGTGTGTGTGTGTGTGTCTGACTGTGTGTGTGTGTGTGTGTCTATGTGCGTGAGTGTGTGTTTGTGTGTGTATCTGTATGTGTGTATGTGCGTGTTTCTGTGCGTGTGTGTGTGCATTGCATCTTTGCTGATGATTTTCATAGTTTTTGCATTTTTTTTCTTTTCTATATTCCAACTACTCCCTCTCGGGCATAGGCTGATAGCCTTTACACTCTACCGCTGAACACGGTGAGGCCCGTGAGGTCTAGTTCCAGTCTAGGGAGTGAGACATGCGAAGCTTCACGGCGCGAAGCAACTCCATCTCTGAAACTGTTCCGGCTCTGTGCTTCACAGTCTCATCTTCCAGGCTCGGACCCTCACACTCAGAACGCCACCTATTGAGAAATCAACTCACTAGGCATTGCCCCCCTGTAGCATATTTTTGAATATGGGAATATTCATACAATGCTATTTAATCAGGGAACAATGAGGGTATTTATTTGGCGTTTCGGTGTGCTGTGGTAATGCACTGATACTAGGTACATCACAAATTCCATCCCAATAATACCCTCCACCCCCAACCCCCCTTCAATCTACTCCCCTTCCCACCCCAAGACTCTCCTTCAAGCTATCAAGTTTGCACGTTTTTCAGCCGAAAAAGGCACAAGTTTAGCTAGTGATTGCTGATTTGCTATCTTTCACCAGGAAACAATTGAGATAGGATTGGGGCGAATAGTCTTAGGATCGACAAACTATTAGGGCGAAATGTCTCAAGATAGCTCAACTAATGAAGCGAAACGAGGGACAAAAAAACAAAACACAAAACTGTTGAATATTTTACTACAACCTGTTATATTTTACTACAACCTGTTATATTTTACTACAACCAGTTATATTTTACTACAACCAGTTATATTTTACTACAACCTGTTATATTTTACTACAACCTGTTATATTTTACTACAACCTGTTATATTTTACTACAACCTGTTATATTTTACTACAACCTGTTATATTTTACTACAACCTGTTATATTTTACTACAACCAGTTATATTTTACTACAACCAGTTATATTTTACTACAACCTGTTATATTTTACTACAACCAGTTATATTTTACTACAACCAGTTATATTTTACTACAACCTGTTATATTTTACTACAACCTGTTATATTTTACTACAACCTGTTATATTTTACTACAACCAGTTATATTTTACTACAACCTGTTATATTTTACTACAACCTGTTATATTTTACAGCAACCTGTTATATTTTACTACAACCCGTTATATTTTACTACAACCCGTTATATTTTACTACAACCTGTTATATTTTACTACAACCTGTTATATTTTACTACAACCTGTTATATTTTACTACAACCCGTTATATTTTACTACAACCTGTTATATTTTACTACAACCTGTTATATTTTACTACAACCTGTTATATTTTACTACAACCTGTTATATTTTACTACAACCAGTTATATTTTACTACAACCTGTTATATTTTACTACAACCTGTTATATTTTACTACAACCTGTTATATTTTACTACAACCTGTTATATTTTACTACAACCTGTTATATTTTACTACAACCCGTTATATTTTACTACAACCCGTTATATTTTACTACAACCCGTTATATTTTACTACAACCCGTTATATTTTACTACAACCCGTTATATTTTACTACAACCTGTTATATTTTACTACAACCTGTTATATTTTTACTACAACCTGTTATATTTTACTACAACCTGTTATATTTTACTACAACCTGTTATATTTTACTACAACCAGTTATATTTTACTACAACCTGTTATATTTTACTACAACCTGTTATATTTTACTACAACCCGTTATATTTTACTACAACCTGTTATATTTTACTACAACCTGTTATATTTTACTACAACCTGTTATATTTTACTACAACCTGTTATATTTTACTACAACCTGTTATATTTTACTACAACCCGTTATATTTTACTACAACCTGTTATATTTTACTACAACCTGTTATATTTTACTACAACCTGTTATATTTTACTACAACCAGTTATATTTTACTACAACCTGTTATATTTTACTACAACCTGTTATATTTTACTACAACCCGTTATATTTTACTACAACCTGTTATATTTTACTACAACCTGTCTATAGTCAGACAGCCCTTGAACTCCTCCAGGGCCCTAACAAGTTTGATTCGTCCTCATTAAGGGGAGATGGGCCGGTTTTCTGGACACTTTTCTCCCTCGTGTTTAGCCCCATTAGTTTTCAGATTTTAAGACGTTCGGCCCATTAGTTTGGCGATGTTAACACCTTTCGCCTCATTTCGTCGTCAATTCTAAGACCTTTTGTGCCATTTAAGTGTCGATTTTTTCCTGGCGAGCGATAGCAAGCCTGTAATTTTAAGAGAAACCGGCCCTTGGCCGGGAAATTTTTCTACCGAAAAATGTACAAATTTATCTTGAAGGGGGGTCTAGGGGGTGTTTTTCTAAGTTTGATGGAGGTCTAGCGAGGAAATAAAGGAATAATTGAATTGATAGACCAAAAAAACAGCCCATCTCCCTTAACAGCCCATCTCCCCTTAACAGCCCATCTCCCCTTAACAGCTCATCTCCCCTTAACAGACTTATTCTGGGAACAATAATATTCGTGCGTCTCTTCATCATTTGTATTTATTCGGGGAAGTTATTCAATTAGTTAGTTGCTGTCATTCAGTCAGCCATTATGTCATTTAGTCACTAATTCAGTCAGTCAATCAGTCAGTCAACTGGTCAGCCAGTAGTCAGTCCGTCAATCAATCAGTAGTCAGTCAATCAGTCAGTAGCCAGTCAACCAGTCAGTCAACCAGTCAGTCAACCAGTCAGTCAACCAGTCAGTCAACCAGTCAGTCAACCAGTCAGTCAACCAGTCAGTCAGTCAATCAATCAGTCAGTCAACCAGTCAGCCAGTAGTCAGTCAGTCAACCAGTAGTCATTCAGTCAGTCAACCAGTCAGCCAGTAGTCAGTCAGTCAACCAGTAGTCATTCAGTCAGTCAACCAGTCAGCCAGTCAACCAATCAGTCAACCAGTCAGTCAGTCAGTCAGTCAACCAGTAGGTCATTCAGTCAGTCAACCAGTCAGCCAGTCAATCAGTCAGTAGTCAGTCAGTCAGTAAATCATTCAGTCAGTCAGCCAGTAGTCAGTCAGACAGTCAGTCAACAAGTTAGTCAGTTAGTAACCCAGTCCATCAGTAAGGCACTAAATCCGTAGCTAACCTTAATACCTAAACAGAAGTAAAAGCGGTGTCATAAGTATTGAGTATTGAGGTCAACATTAGGAGAGACTGAGAGAATCGCATTGTGCTCAAAGTAAACCAGCCTTCATTGTGCTCAAAGTAAACCAGCCTTCATTGTGCTCAAAGTAAACCAGCCTTCATTGTGCTCAAAGTAAACCAGCCTTCATTGTGCTCAAAGTAAACCAGCCTTCATTGTGCTCAAAGTAAACCAGCCTTCATTGTGCTCAAAGTAACCAGCCTTCATTGTGCTCAAAGTAAACCAGCCTTCATTGTGCTCAAAGTAAACCAGCCTTCATTGTGCTCAAAGTAAACCAGCCTTCATTGTGCTCAAAGTAAACCAGCCTTCATTCTTTCATAATGGCTAGAAAAGTAATAATGCCTTAAGGGGAGATCTCCACTTGAGGGATTTTTTTCTTGACCCCTTTCACCCTCATGTTTAGCCCCATTGCTTTTGATATTATAAAACGTTCGCCCCATTAGTTTAGCGATTTTAAGAACTTTCACCCCATAATTAAGACCTTGTGTGCCATTCAGGTGTCGATTTTATCCTGGCGAGCGATAGCGAGCCTGTAATTTAAGAGGAACCGGCCTTCGGCCGAGACATTTTTCTACCGAAAAATGTACAAATTTATCTTGAAAGGGACTCAAGGGGGTGTAATTTTAAGCTTGATGGAGGTCTAGGGAACAAACTAAATACCTCCCCTTAATGAACGAAATATATGTAGGGAAAAAAACAACATATAAACCACTCTTCATTGTAGCTTAAGGGGAGGTTCTTAGTTTGGTCCCTAGATACCCTTCAAGCTTAAGATTACACCCCCTTGAGCCCTTTCAAGATAAATTTGTACATTTTTCGGTAGACAAATTTCCCGGCTGAAAGCCGGTTCCTCTTAAATTACAGGCTCGCTATCGCTCGCCAGGATAAAATCGACACCTAAATGGCACGAAAGGTCTTAAAATTGACAGAAATGGGTTGAAAGTTCTTAAAATCATCAAAATAATGGGGCAAACGTCTTAAAATCTCAAAAGCAATGGGGCTAGACATGAGGGAGAAAGAGGTCAAGAAAAAAATCCCTCAAGTGGAAATCTCCCCCTTAAGGCCATATTCACTAACCTTACCAATGAGAAAAATACAACACTAAAAACAATAAAACAATAAAACAATAAATAAAACAAAACAAGCAACCCGATGAATGAAACCCCTATAATTAAATTCCTTTATTTAAAAAAAAAAATAAAAAATTAAATAAATTCGCTTTCAGACAACAATACTCGGCCCCCAAATCATGGTTCAGAAATGATTGTTTTCTCACTTCCACCAGCTTAGTAGTAGTGACGATAACCAAACCGGTATTACCAGTGAGACGAACCGCAGGTACCGCAGGATACCGGTAGTAGCCGTTTTACACCACCAGTTTGTAGGCGGAGTTACACGAGCGATTTTGTCAGGTTATCTCCGTAATGTATGTGGAATGACAGAGACCAAATGGAAAGGTTCAGATGTGAGAGAGTGGGAGTGTGGAATGGGTGTGTGTGCTGGAGTGAGTGAAGGAACAGCGAGAGAAGGTGCATGTTTGTTTGTAAGTAGCAAATGGAAGGAATGTGTAAGAGAGTATGGGTCTGTGGGTTCAAGGATTGTGTGGGTGAGAATGAAAGTAGGAATACAAACGTGGGTGATTGTATGCGTGTATGCCCCGACAGAGGATATACTTGAAAGAAAGAAAGAGGAGTTTTGGATGAATGTGGAGGCGTGCCTGGAGAAGTTTGACAAGAACGAAAGAATATTTCTGATTGGGGATATGAATGGTAAGGTGGGTGATAGGAAAGTTGAGGGAGTGGTGGGAGGGTGGGGGGTACCATCAGAGGTGAATGGGAATGGTAGTGCACTTGTGGACGTATGTGTGGGGAGGAGGCTGTGGATAGCCAACACCTTCTTCCGACACAGAATGATCCACAGGTACACGTGGAAACGGATGTTGACGATGAAGGATAAGACAGTGGTGGAACGAAAGTCATTGATTGATTATGTATGTGTGGATGAACGAATGAAGAAATCTGTGATGGATGCTAGGGTGTATAGGGGTATTGGAGGGGGTCTGTCTGATCATTATGTAGTGGTAGCTAAGGTTAGGATACAAAAGAAGTGGGTGAGGAGAGCGGGAGGGAGGCGAGAGGAGGGTGGAATGGTGAGGAGGGTGGAGAGGTTGCAGGAGGAGGAAGTCAGGGAGGAGTACAGGAGAGCAATGGAAAGACGACTAGGGGGGTTCGACCTGGAAGTTATGGAGGAAGTGGAGGAGATGAGCAAGGTGTTTAAGGATGAGATCTGTGCAGCATGTGAGGAGGTGTGTGGAGTGAGGAGAAGAGGGAGGGGAGTGAAAGGTATAGCATGGTGGACAGAAGAGGTAAGAATAGCTGTGGAAGAAAAGAAGAAAGCATATAGAGAGTGGTTGGGTAGTAGAGGGAATGAAGATTCCGAGAGACAGAAACGAGCGAGGTACGTGGAGAGTAAGAGGGTGGTGAAGAGAGTAGTGAAGGAAAGTAAGAGAAGAGTAGATGAGGAATTTGGAAGGAATCTGAGTGTAAAATGGAGGGAGAGTAAGAAACTGTTCTGGAAAGAAGTCAAGAAAGTTAGGGAAGGTAGCAAGGGAAACAGTAAGGGTGTGAAAGATAAGAATGGGAGAATGCTAGCCGAGAAGCAAGAGAGAGTCGAAAGATGGAGGGAGTACTTCAGTGAGTTGCTAAATGAAAGGAATGAAGAGCCAGCAAACATAGCTGGATATGGTATGGGAGGGAGAAGAAGAGAAGTAGTGGAGGAGGAGGTGGGGATCAGGAGGTCAGAAGTGTGGGAAGCCATGAAAAGAGTGAAGTTGGGGAAAGCACCAGGAACAGATGGAGTGTGCGGGGAAATGTTGAGGTATGGTGGTGAGATAGTGATAGAATGGGTATGGAAAATGTGCAAACTAGCATGGGAGAAGGGGAGTGCACCCGATAACTGGAAGACTGGCATAATAGTCCCCCTATATAAGGGCAAAGGGGAAAGAGGAGTGTGTGGTAACCACCGAGGAATATGTCTTCTAAGCGTAGTAGGGAAGGTATACAGTAGGGTAGTGATTGAGAGAGTGAGAGTGAGAACGGAGAAATGGATAGGCGACGAGCAGGGAGGCTTTAGGAAGGGAAGAGGATGTGTAGATCAGATTTTTACCCTGAATTGTGTTGTGGAGAAGTATCTGGAGAAGAAACAAAAGGTGTATGTTGCCTTTATGGACTTGGAGAAGGCCTATGACAGAGTGGATAGAGAAGGTTTGTGGAAAGTACTTAGAATATACGGAGTAGAGGGCAAGTTGCTGAAAGCAGTGAAGAGCATGTATGAGGGTGCAAAGGCAGCAGTACGTGTGGAGAGTGAGCAGAGCGAGTTCTTTGACCTGAATGTTGGTTTGAAACAGGGGTGTGTGATGTCCCCGTGGTTGTTTACTGTATATATGGATGGAGTTATGAAAGAAATACTATCAAGAGCAGTGGATGTTGGTGTATCGCTGAAAAGGGAGGGAATTGAGTGGAAGCTACCTATACTGCTGTTTGCGGATGATACAGTTCTGATGAGTGATAATGAATGGGAGTTGCAGGGTCTGGTAAATGAGTTTGGAACAGTGTGCGAAAAACGGAATTTGAAGGTAAATACGGGGAAGAGCAAGGTTATGGTCTTTGAAAGGGGTGAAGTCACAGAGTGTGAGGTGAAGCTGAACGGTCAGGCTATGGAGATCGTCAACTCTTTTAAGTATCTGGGCAGTGTGTTGAGTAAAGATGGGACTATGGATGAAGAGGTGCGGGAGAGGGTACAACATGGGAAGAGGGTTGTAGGAACGCTAAAAGCAGTAACAAGAAATAGGGTGGTCAGTATGGAAGTGAAGAAGTCCTTGCATGACAGTGTGGTAATCCCGACACTGACTTACGGAAGCGAAGCATGGACGTTGGTTGAGAGACTCAGACCAAGAGTGAGAGCAGTGGAAATGAATTACTTAAGGAGTGCGTGCGGAATTACATGGAGGGACAGACAGACTAATGAGGAAGTAAGAAGGAGGTGTGGTGTGGAGGTAGATGTGCTGGAAAGTGTGAAAAGGAACAACTTGAGATGGTTCGGCCATATGGAACGTATGGAAAGCGAGAGAATGACTAAGAGGGTGTACGAGAGCGAGGTGGAGGGACAGAGGGGGAGAGGTAGACCGAATATGAGGTGGAAGGATGGAGTGAGGAACTACATGAATGAAGGCGGTGCTGGTTGGGGGGAGGGGCGTCGACTGACTGGGGACAGAGGTGCATGGGGGCGGTTCGTTCGTGGCCACCCCTTCGGGGATCACGGCGTAATTTTTTTCTCTGGTAACACTTCTGGTTCAATGTGTATCCATATCGGCAAAACACACACACACACACACACACACACACACACACACAGCCCGTAGCCTAGTAGGTAGAGCTCTCGTCTCACACACGAGGGGTCGGGGGTTCAATCCCCCGGCCGGGCGGAGACAAATTGGGCTTGTCTCCTTTCATGTGTTAGCCTCAGTTCACCTAGCTGTAAATAGGTACCTGGAATAAGTGGACGACGTTGTGACGTCCCATCTGGGGTTGGCAAAAATGGTACAAGGCGAGATGGGTATCATATGGTTCACCTAAGCTGATGGCTACCTAAGCCTTCGGGCGAGACGGTACCGTCTATAGTGAGAATGGTACCATACAGATCCACCCTAAGCCTTCGTTTCCGTTGTCGCCAATTGGCTAAATACAGACTACACACACATCCACAGCCATTCCAACAGTACATAAAACACTTAACATGCATTTCACGCAATACATTCCCAGTTAAGGAGGCGCGATAATAATGAGCTTAGCTCGCATTGCGTGGATTCCCCTTGACGAACAAGTAACTGAGTAACACACACACACACACACACACACACACACACACACACACACACACACACACACAGCCCGTAGCCTAGTGGTAGAGCTCTCGTCTCACACACGAGGGGTCGGGGGTTCAATCCCCGGCCGGGCGGAGACAAATTGGGCTTGTCTCCTTTCATGTGTTAGCCTCAGTTCACCTAGCTGTAAATAGGTACCTGGAATAAGTGGACGACGTTGTGACGCCCCATCTGAGGTTGGCAAAAATGGTACAAGGCGAGATGGGTGTCATATGGTTCACCTAAGCTGATGGCTACCTAAGCCTTCGGGCGAGACGGTACCGTCTATAGTGAGAATGGTACCATACAGATCCACCCTAAGCCTTCGTTTCCGATGTCGCCAATTGGCTAAAAATACAGACTACACACACATCCACAGCCATTCCAACGATACATATAACACCTACACATATAGGAGGCGGGAAATAACGAGCATGCTCACTCCCGCAATACAACTAGAGTAAGTACAACTAGAGGAAGTACACACACACACACACACACACACACACACACACACACCCCATCTGGGGTTGGCAAAAATGGTACAAGGCGAGATGGGTATCATATGGTTCACCTAAGCTGATGGCTACCTAAGCCTTCGGGCGAGACGGTACCGTCTATAGTGAGAATGGTACCATACAGATCCACCCTATGCCTTCGTTTCCGATGTCGCCAATTGGCTAAAATACAGACTACACACACATCCACAGCCATTCCAACAGTACAAAACACTTAACATGCATTTCACGCAATACATTCCCAGTTAAGGAGGCGCGATAATAATGAGCTTAGCTCGCGTTGCGTGGATTCCCCTTGGCGAACAAGTAACTGAGTATCACACACACACACACACACACACACACACACACACACACACACACACACACACACACACACACACACACACCGCAATGTTGCATCTCTCTCGCTATTCTATCGCTACTACAATAATCAGTGTTCCTCAGAGCTTTCCCAGTGTATACCACCTCCTTTACGTAGGGCACGTGGTCTTGCAACCCAATCCCACCCCTACTCTGTGCAACTCTCCAACCCATGAGTAAAACGTTACTCTCAAACTTTCTTCTATTCAACAGCTGAGCTCTGGAACTCTCTCCCAGAATCAGTCTTTTCCTCTTCCTATGACTTAAATTGCTTCAAAATCCGTGTGTCCATGCATTTTGGCTCGAACGTCCCTTGATGTTGGCTCTGTCACTCTTTCAACTATGGGGGAGGCACTCGCTATAGGCAGTTCTGCCTTTTGCCTCCCTCACTCACATAGAAAAAAAAAAAAAAAAACACACACACACACACACTCACCCAGACACAGACACAGACACACAGACACACAGACACACACACACACACACACACTCCATTTGATTTAAAGCGACTGAATTGATGGTATACAAGCATATTTCAAAAGCTGGCAACCCCCTCCCCCTAAACATAAGTAATTATAGAAACAAATAAATCAATATATTAAGATAATTAATATTGAAGCGCTCATATGGCTCCACCTGTTACGTTATCTGTCTTGTTCACACGTATACTTATCTTCGCTTATGGGGGGTGACCTGTTTTTGTTCTGTCCTTTTCTATCTTTTTCTGGCTTACCAGTAAAACATTGACACCTGGATGGGGATAAACGTCTTAAAACAGTAGGCTGAATGGGGCCAAATGGATACAAGCCAAAGAGAGAGAGAGAGAGAGAGAGAGAGAGAGAGAGAGAGAGAGAGAGAGAGAGAGAGAGAGAGAGAGAAAAGATAAAACAAGCGAAGTGGGCACCCTTAAGTAAACTTATGCAATTTTAAAGCTCTCTTCTCTGGTTACCCAACACACATTACATATTCTAGTTTGCATTTCCCGAGCCCTGCATCCATTTTGCTATTCTACTCACAAGCCTTCCCGACCATGCTTAAGCCGGTATCACACGAGCGCTTTTTCACTCAACATTTATCCTGAACACTGGTCTGGCAGCTCATAAGGTAAACATTTAATATATATATATATATATATATATATATATATATATATACCGTATATATATATATATATATTTTTTTTTTAAGAGAATGAACGGAGGAAGGAAAAACACAGATAAAACAAAAAGGACCATGTGCCTAAAGGCATCCTCCATTCATAAAATGTTTGTAACAACTGGATTTAAACATTTGTAGATTGTAAGTTTGTGGAAAGCAATTCGAGGAAGTGAATTCCAAAGAGTAGTAGCTCTGGGGATAAATTAATTCTGATAAGCAGAAGTTCTGCATTGTGGAGGAGAAAGTGTAAATTCATGGGCGCTCTCAGCTGCCCTAGTTCTACGGGGAAAGATGTGGAGAGGCGGCACAATTGAAGAAAGTTCCTCGGAACCTAAATTGATCTACCATCAGTCTAGTTTCCGATACCAGTGTAAAATATGACAGAAATGTTGCCAGAAAAATGTTGATCATCGAATGTTGACTATAAAAGCTCTCGTGTGATACCGGCTTTATACTGTAATTCCCTATTCATGTGTCCGTATTCTTTCGCTCACTGAAAGAATGCAGAATTAAAACTCTGTTTATTCCGTATTGACATCAATTATTCTAGTGTCCATTCCCAGACTCTTCTTTCGCATCACTATCCCCAAGAATGTTGTAG
>JBAKBP010030756.1:0-25298 GCA_037953745.1 Lithodes maja | reverse complement strand
CTTGGGGGGTATAGAATATACGGTAGCTGCACGTTACCATCAATTGCTTTCTCTCAGGCTGTACATATGTTTGTTAATTTCATTAATCGACTCTGGAACAGTTAAGATAGAGAATGTACAAGTGGCAGCCAGTGGAGCGGGTGAGATCGACTCTGGAACAGGTGCATTGGTCAACTCAAATTAAATAAAAAATAATAAAAAATAAATGTAATCTTATTATGTTTCTTTTTCCTTACACTTCTGTTTTTATGGGTAGCGTAGGCGTGGTTAGGGTATTTTATATATATATATATGGTGTATATAGTCTGTCTATCTACATTAGACGTAGTAGACACACAACGGAGCTCAAATTCCCCTAAAAAATAGGTTAGTTAATAATTAATGTACAATCTCAGAAAAAACATAAAATTCTCTCTAAAAAATATTTTCTGAGATTGGACACTAAAGTGAATTATTGGTCTTGTATGGTGGAGACACGAAGCGGGGTTTAGAGCCTCTATAACTGGGCTATCTACACGAGACGTAGACATATAATAGAGCTAAAATCACCCTAAAAACTAGGCTAGTTAACATTGAATTAACCAAAATAATATTCTCTCTAAAAATATTTTCTGAGATTGGACACTAAAGTGAATTAATGGTCTTGTATGGTGGAGACAAGAAGCGGGATTTAGAGCCTCTATAACTGGGCTATCTACACGAGACGTAGACATATAATAGAGCTAAAATCACCCTAAAAACTAGGCTAGTTATCATTGAATTGACCAAAATAATATTCTCTCTAAAAAATATTTTCTGAGATTGGACACTAAAGTGAATTATTGGTCTTGTATGGTGGAGACACGAAGCGGGGTTTAGAGCCTCTATAACTGGGCTATCTACACGAGACGTAGACATATAATAGAGCTAAAATCAGCCTAAAAACTAAGCTAGTTAACATTGAATTGACCAACATAATATTCTCTCTAAAAATATTTTCTAACTGGGCTATCTACACGAGACGTAGACATATAATAGAGCTAAAATCAGCCTAAAAACTAGGCTAGTTAACATTGAATTGACCAAAATAAGATTCTCTCTAAAAATATTTTCTGAGATTGGACACTAAAGTGAATTAATGGTCTTGTATAGTGGAGACACGAAACGCGATTTAGAGCCCCTATAACTGGGCTATCTACACGAGACGTAGACATATAATAGAGCTAAAATCAGCCTAAAAACTAGGCTAGTTAACATTGAATTGACCAAAATAAGATTCTCTCTAAAAATATTTTCTGAGATTGGACACTAAAGTGAATTAATGGTCTTGTATAGTGGAGACACGAAACGCGATTTAGAGCCCCTATAACTGGGCTATCTACACGAGACGTAGACATATAATAGCGCTAAAATCAGCCTAAAAGCTAGGCTAGTTAACATTGAATTGACCAAAATAAGATTCTCTCTAAAAATATTTTCTGAGATTGGACACTAAAGTGAATTAATGGTCTTGTATAGTGGAGACACGAAACGCGATTTAGAGCCCCTATAACTGGGCTATCTACACGAGACGTAGACATATAATAGAGCTAAAATCAGCCTAAAAACTAGGCTAGTTAACATTGAATTGACCAAAATAAGATTCTCTCTAAAAATATTTTCTGAGATTGGACACTAAAGTGAATTAATGGTCTTGTATAGTGGAGACACGAAACGCGATTTAGAGCCCCTATAACTGGGCTATCTACACGAGACGTAGACATATAATAGAGCTAAAATCAGCCTAAAAACTAGGCTAATTAACATTGAATTGACAAAATAATATTTTCTCTAAAACTATTTTCTGAGATTGGACACTAAAGTGAATTGGTCTTGTATAGGGGAGACACGAAACGCGATTTAGAGCCCCTATAACTGGGTTATCTTAATACATGAGACGTAGACATATAATAGAGCTAAAATCACCCTAAAAACTAGGCTAGTTAACATTGAATTGACAAAATAATATTTTCTCTAAAACTATTTTCTGAGATTGGACACTAAAGTGAATTGGTCTTGTATGGTGGAGACACGAAGCGGGGTTTAGAGCCTCTATAACTGGGTTATCTTAATACATGAGACGTAGACAAATAAT
This sequence comes from Lithodes maja, assembly GCA_037953745.1. NCBI lineage: Eukaryota > Metazoa > Arthropoda > Malacostraca > Decapoda > Lithodidae > Lithodes > Lithodes maja. The sequence continues at coordinate 23,185 of JBAKBP010030756.1, read as the reverse complement.
AGAGCTAAAATCACCCTAAAAACTAGGCTAGTTAACATTGAATTGACAAAATAATATTTTCTCTAAAACTATTTTCTGAGATTGGACACTAAAGTGAATTGGTCTTGTATAGGGGAGACACGAAACCCTATTTAGAGCCCCTATAACTGGGCTATCTTAATACATGAGATGTAGACATATAATAGAGCTAAAATCACCCTAAAAACTAGGCTAGTTAACATTGAATTGACAAAATAATATTTTCTCTAAAACTATTTTCTGAGATTGGGCACTAAAGTGAATTGGTCTTGTATAGGGGAGACATGAAACCCCATTTAGAGCCCCTATAACTGGGCTATCTTAATACATGAGACGTAGACATATAATAAAGCTAAAATCACCCTAAAAACTAGGCTAGTTAACATTGAATTGACAAAATAATATTTTCTCTAAAACTATTTTCTGAGATTGGGCACTAAAGTGAATTGGTCTTGTATAGGGGAGACACGAAACGGGGTTTAGAGCCTCTATAACTGGGTTATCTTAATACATGAGACGTAGACAAATAATAGAGCTAAAATCACCCTAAAAACTAGGCTAGTTAACATTGAATTGACCAAAATAATATTTTCTCAAAAACTATTTACTGAGATTGGACACTAAAGTGAATTGGTCTTGTATAGGGGAGACACGAAACGGGGTTTAGAGCCTCTATAACTGGGTTATCTTAATACATGAGACGTAGACAAATAATAGAGCTAAAATCACCCTAAAAACTAGGCTAGTTAACATTTGAATTGACCAAAATAATATTTTCTCAAAAACTATTTACTGAGATTGGACACTAAAGTGAATTGGTCTTGTATGGTGGAGACACGAAGCGGGGTTTAGAGCCTCTATAACTGGGTTATCTTAATACATGAGACGTAGACAAATAATAGAGCTAAAATCACCCTAAAAACTAGGCTAGTTAACATTGAATTGACAAAATAATATTTTCTCTAAAACTATTTTCTGAGATTGGACACTAAAGTGAATTAATGGTCTTGTATGGTGGAGACACGAAACGGGATTTAGAGCCTCTATAACTGGGTTATCTTAATACATGAGACGTAGACAAATAATAGAGCTAAAATCACCCTAAAAACTAGGCTAATTAACATTGAATTGACAAAATAATATTTTCTCTAAAACTATTTTCTGAGATTGGACACTAAAGTGAATTAATGGTCTTGTATGGTGGAGACATAAAACGGGATTTAGAGCCTCTATAACTGGGCTATCTTAATACATGAGACGTAGACAAATAATAGAGCTAAAATCACCCTAAAAACTAGGCTAATTAACATTGAATTGACAAAATAATATTTTCTCTAAAACTATTTTCTGAGATTGGACACTAAAGTGAATTAATGGTCTTGTATGGTGGAGACATAAAACGGGATTTAGAGCCTCTATAACTGGGCTATCTTAATACATGAGACGTAGACAAATAATAGAGCTAAAATCACCCTAAAAACTAGGCTAATTAACATTGAATTGACAAAATAATATTTTCTCTAAAACTATTTTCTGAGATTGGACACTAAAGTGAATTAATGGTCTTGTATGGTGGAGACATAAAACGGGATTTAGAGCCTCTATAACTGGGCTATCTTAATACATGAGACGTAGACAAATAATAGAGCTAAAATCACCCTAAAAACTAGGCTAATTAACATTGAATTGACAAAATAATATTTTCTCTAAAACTATTTTCTGAGATTGGACACTAAAGTGAATTAATGGTCTTGTATGGTGGAGACATAAAACGGGATTTAGAGCCTCTATAACTGGGCTATCTACACGAGAGGTAGACATATAATAGAGCTAAAATCACCCTAAAAACTAGGCTAATTAACATTGAATTGACAAAATAATATTTTCTCTAAAACTATTTTCTGAGATTGGACACTAAAGTGAATAAATGGTCTTGTATGGTGGAGACATAAAACGGGATTTAGAGCCTCTATAACTGGGCTATCTACACGAGAGGTAGACATATAATAGAGCTAAAATCACCCTAAAAACTAGGCTAATTAACATTGAATTGACAAAATAATATTTTCTGGAAAAATATTTTCTGAGATTGGACACTAAAGTGAATTGGTCTTGTATGGTGGAGACATAAAACGGGATTTAGAGCCTCTATAACTGGGCTATCTTAATACACGAGAGGTAGACATATAATAGAGCTAAAATCACCCTAAAAACTAGGCTAATTAACATTGAATTGACAAAATAATATTTTCTGGAAAAATATTTTCTGAGATTGGACACTAAAGTGAATTGGTCTTGTATGGGGGAGACACGAAACGCGATTTAGAGCCTCTATAACTGGGCTATCTTAATACAAGAGAGGTAGACATATAATAGAGCTAAAATCACCCTAAAAACTAGGCTAATTAACATTGAATTGACAAAATAATATTTTCTCAAAAACTATTTTCTGAGATTGGACACTAAAGTGAATTGGTATTGTATAGGGGAGACACGAAACGCGATTTAGAGCCCCTATAACTGGGTTATCTACACGAGAGGTAGACATATAATAGAGCTAAAATCACCCTAAAAACTAGGCTAATTAACATTGAATTGACAAAATAATATTTTCTCAAAAACTATTTTCTGAGATTGGACACTAAAGTGAATTGGTCTTGTATGGTGGAGACACGAAACGGAATTTAGAGCCTCTATAACTGGGCTATCTTAATACACGAGAGGTAGACATATAATAGAGCTAAAATCACCCTAAAAACTAGGCTAATTAACATTGAATTGACAAAATAATATTTTCTCAAAAACTATTTTCTGAGATTGGACACTAAAGTGAATTGGTATTGTATAGGGGAGACACAAAACGGGATTTAGAGCCTCTATAACTAGGCTATCTTAATACACGAGAGGTAGACATATAATAGAGCTCAAATCACCCTAAAAACTAGGCTAATTAACATTGAATTGACAAAATAATATTTTCTCAAAAACTATTTTCTGAGATTGGACACTAAAGTGAATTGGTCTTGTATGGTGGAGACACGAAACGGGATTTAGAGCCTCTATAACTGGGCTATCTTAATACACGAGAGGTAGACATATAATAGAGCTAAAATCACCCTAAAAACTTGGCTAATTAACATTTAATTGACAAAATAATATTTTCTCAAAAACTATTTTCTGAGATTGGACACTAAAGTGAATTGGTCTTGTATGGTGGAGACACGAAACGGGATTTAGAGCCCCTATAACTGGGCTATCTTAATACACGAGAGGTAGACATATAATAGAGCTAAAATCACCCTAAAAACTAGGCTAATTAACATTGAATTGACAAAATAATATTTTCTCAAAAACTATTTTCTGAGATTGGACACTAATGTGAATTGGTATTGTATAGGGGAGACACAAAACGGGATTTAGAGCCCCTATAACTGGGTTATCTTAATACACGAGAGGTAGACATATAATAGAGCTAAAATCACCCTAAAAACTAGGCTAGTTAACATTGAATTGACCAAAATAATATTCTCTGGAAAAATATTTTCTGAGATTGGACACTAAAGTGAATTGGTCTTGTATGGTGGAGACACAAAACGGGATTTAGAGCCCCTATAACTGGGTTATCTTAATACACGAGAGGTAGACATATAATAGAGCTAAAATCACCCTAAAAACTAGGCTAGTTATCATTGAATTGACCAAAATAATATTTTCTCAAAAACTATTTTCTGAGATTGGACACTAAAGTGAATTGGTATTGTATAGGGGAGACACAAAACGGGATTTAGAGCCTCTATAACTGGGCTATCTTAATACACGAGAGGTAGACATATAATAGAGCTAAAATCAGCCTAAAAACTAGGCTAGTTAACATTGAATTGACCAAAATAAGATTCTCTCTAAAAATATTTTCTGAGATTGGACACTAAAGTGAATTAATGGTCTTGTATAGTGGAGACACGAAACGCGATTTAGAGCCCCTATAACTGGGCTATCTACACGAGACGTAGACATATAATAGAGCTAAAATCAGCCTAAAAACTAGGCTAATTAACATTGAATTGACAAAATAATATTTTCTCTAAAACTATTTTCTGAGATTGGACACTAAAGTGAATTGGTCTTGTATAGGGGAGACACGAAACGCGATTTAGAGCCCCTATAACTGGGTTATCTTAATACATGAGACGTAGACATATAATAGAGCTAAAATCACCCTAAAAACTAGGCTAGTTAACATTGAATTGACAAAATAATATTTTCTCTAAAACTATTTTCTGAGATTGGACACTAAAGTGAATTGGTCTTGTATGGTGGAGACACGAAGCGGGGTTTAGAGCCTCTAAAACTGGGTTATCTTAATACATGAGACGTAGACAAATAATAGAGCTAAAATCACCCTAAAAACTAGGCTAGTTAACATTGAATTGACAAAATAATATTTTCTCTAAAACTATTTTCTGAGATTGGACACTAAAGTGAATTGGTCTTGTATAGGGGAGACACGAAACCCTATTTAGAGCCCCTATAACTGGGCTATCTTAATACATGAGATGTAGACATATAATAGAGCTAAAATCACCCTAAAAACTAGGCTAGTTAACATTGAATTGACAAAATAATATTTTCTCTAAAACTATTTTCTGAGATTGGGCACTAAAGTGAATTGGTCTTGTATAGGGGAGACATGAAACCCCATTTAGAGCCCCTATAACTGGGCTATCTTAATACATGAGACGTAGACATATAATAAAGCTAAAATCACCCTAAAAACTAGGCTAGTTAACATTGAATTGACAAAATAATATTTTCTCTAAAACTATTTTCTGAGATTGGGCACTAAAGTGAATTGGTCTTGTATAGGGGAGACACGAAACGGGGTTTAGAGCCTCTATAACTGGGTTATCTTAATACATGAGACGTAGACAAATAATAGAGCTAAAATCACCCTAAAAACTAGGCTAGTTAACATTGAATTGACCAAAATAATATTTTCTCAAAAACTATTTACTGAGATTGGACACTAAAGTGAATTGGTCTTGTATAGGGGAGACACGAAACGGGGTTTAGAGCCTCTATAACTGGGTTATCTTAATACATGAGACGTAGACAAATAATAGAGCTAAAATCACCCTAAAAACTAGGCTAGTTAACATTGAATTGACCAAAATAATATTTTCTCAAAAACTATTTACTGAGATTGGACACTAAAGTGAATTGGTCTTGTATGGTGGAGACACGAAGCGGGGTTTAGAGCCTCTATAACTGGGTTATCTTAATACATGAGACGTAGACAAATAATAGAGCTAAAATCACCCTAAAAACTAGGCTAGTTAACATTGAATTGACAAAATAATATTTTCTCTAAAACTATTTTCTGAGATTGGACACTAAAGTGAATTAATGGTCTTGTATGGTGGAGACACGAAACGGGATTTAGAGCCTCTATAACTGGGTTATCTTAATACATGAGACGTAGACAAATAATAGAGCTAAAATCACCCTAAAAACTAGGCTAATTAACATTGAATTGACAAAATAATATTTTCTCTAAAACTATTTTCTGAGATTGGACACTAAAGTGAATTAATGGTCTTGTATGGTGGAGACATAAAACGGGATTTAGAGCCTCTATAACTGGGCTATCTTAATACATGAGACGTAGACAAATAATAGAGCTAAAATCACCCTAAAAAACTAGGCTAATTAACATTGAATTGACAAAATAATATTTTCTCTAAAACTATTTTCTGAGATTGGACACTAAAGTGAATTAATGGTCTTGTATGGTGGAGACATAAAACGGGATTTAGAGCCTCTATAACTGGGCTATCTTAATACATGAGACGTAGACAAATAATAGAGCTAAAATCACCCTAAAAACTAGGCTAATTAACATTGAATTGACAAAATAATATTTTCTCTAAAACTATTTTCTGAGATTGGACACTAAAGTGAATTAATGGTCTTGTATGGTGGAGACATAAAACGGGATTTAGAGCCTCTATAACTGGGCTATCTTAATACATGAGACGTAGACAAATAATAGAGCTAAAATCACCAGTTAACATTGAATTGACCAAAATAATATTCTCTGGAAAAATATTTTCTGAGATTGGACACTAAAGTGAATTGGTCTTGTATGGTGGAGACACAAAACGGGATTTAGAGCCCCTATAACTGGGTTATCTTAATACACGAGAGGTAGACATATAATAGAGCTAAAATCACCCTAAAAACTAGGCTAGTTATCATTGAATTGACCAAAATAATATTTTCTCAAAAACTATTTTCTGAGCTTGGACACTAAAGTGAATTGGTCTTGTATGGTGGAGACATAAAACGGGATTTAGAGCCTCTATAACTGGGCTATCTACACGAGAGGTAGACATATAATAGAGCTAAAATCACCCTAAAAACTAGGCTAGTTATCATTGAATTGACCAAAATAATATTTTCTCAAAAACTATTTTCTGAGATTGGACACTAAAGTGAATTGGTCTTGTATGGTGGAGACATAAAACGGAATTTAGAGCCTCTATAACTGGGCTATCTACACGAGAGGTAGACATATAATAGAGCTAAAATCACCCTAAAAACTAGGCTAGTTATCATTGAAGTGACCAAAATAATATTTTCTCAAAAACTTTTTTCTGAGATTGGACACTAAAGTGAATTGGTCTTGTATGGTGGAGACACGAAACGGGATTTAGAGCCTCTATAACTGGGCTATCTTAATACACGAGAGGTAGACATATAATAGAGCTAAAATCACCCTAAAAACTAGGCTAATTAACATTGAATTGACAAAATAATATTTTCTCAAAAACTATTTTCTGAGATTGGACACTAAAGTGAATTGGTATTGTATAGGGGAGACACAAAACGGGATTTAGAGCCCCTATAACTGGGTTATCTTAATACACGAGAGGTAGACATATAATAGAGCTAAAATCACCCTAAAAACTAGGTTAGTTAACATTGAATTGACCAAAATAATATTCTCTGGAAAAATATTTTCTGAGATTGGACACTAAAGTGAATTGGTCTTGTATGGTGGAGACACGAAACGGGATTTAGAGCTTCTATAACTGGGCTATCTTAATACACGAGAGGTAGACATATAATAGAGCTAAAATCACCCTAAAAACTAGGCTAATTAACATTGAATTGACAAAATAATATTTTCTCAAAAACTATTTTCTGAGATTGGACACTAAAGTGAATTGGTATTGTATAGGGGAGACACAAAACGGGATTTAGAGCCCCTATAACTGGGTTATCTTAATACCCGAGAGGTAGACATATAATAGAGCTAAAATCACCCTAAAAACTAGGCTAGTTAACATTGAATTGACCAAAATAATATTCTCTGGAAAAATATTTTCTGAGATTGGACACTAAAGTGAATTGGTCTTGTATGGTGGAGACACAAAACGGGATTTAGAGCCCCTATAACTGGGTTATCTTAATACACGAGAGGTAGACATATAATAGAGCTAAAATCACCCTAAAAACTAGGCTAATTAACATTGAATTGACAAAATAATATTTTCTCTAAAACTATTTTCTGAGATTGGACACTAAAGTGAATTAATGGTCTTGTATGGTGGAGACATAAAACGGGATTTAGAGCCTCTATAACTGGGCTATCTTAATACAAGAGACGTAGACAAATAATAGAGCTAAAATCACCCTAAAAACTAGGCTAATTAACATTGAATTGACAAACAAATATTTTCTCTAAAACTATTTTCTGAGATTGGACACTAAAGTGAATTAATGGTCTTGTATGGTGGAGACACAAAACGGGATTTAGAGCCTCTATAACTGGGCTATCTACACGAGAGGTAGACATATAATAGAGCTAAAATCACCCTAAAAACTAGGCTAATTAACATTGAATTGACAAAATAATATTTTCTCAAAAACTATTTTCTGAGATTGGACACTAAAGTGAATTGGTATTGTATAGGGGAGACACAAAACGGGATTTAGAGCCCCTATAACTGGGTTATCTTAATACACGAGAGGTAGACATATAATAGAGCTAAAATCACCCTAAAAACTAGGCTAGTTAACATTGAATTGACCAAAATAATATTCTCTGGAAAAATATTTTCTGAGATTGGACACTAAAGTGAATTGGTCTTGTATGGTGGAGACACGAAACGGGATTTAGAGCCTCTATAACTGGGCTATCTTAATACACGAGAGGTAGACATATAATAGAGCTAAAATCACCCTAAAAACTAGGCTAATTAACATTGAATTGACAAAATAATATTTTCTCAAAAACTATTTTCTGAGATTGGACACTAAAGTGAATTGGTATTGTATAGGGGAGACACAAAACGGGATTTAGAGCCCCTATAACTGGGTTATCTTAATACACGAGAGGTAGACATATAATAGAGCTAAAATCACCCTAAAAACTAGGCTAGTTAACATTGAATTGACCAAAATAATATTCTCTGGAAAAATATTTTCTGAGATTGGACACTAAAGTGAATTGGTCTTGTATGGTGGAGACACAAAACGGGATTTAGAGCCCCTATAACTGGGTTATCTTAATACACGAGAGGTAGACATATAATAGAGCTAAAATCACCCTAAAAACTAGGCTAATTAACATTGAATTGACAAAATAATATTTTCTCTAAAATTATTTTCTGAGATTGGACACTAAAGTGAATTAATGGTCTTGTATGGTGGAGACATAAAACGGGATTTAGAGCCTCTATAACTGGGCTATCTTAATACAAGAGACGTAGACAAATGATAGAGCTAAAATCACCCTAAAAACTAGGCTAATTAACATTGAATTGACAAAATAATATTTTCTCTAAAACTATTTTCTGAGATTGGACACTAAAGTGAATTAATGGTCTTGTATGGTGGAGACACAAAACGGGATTTAGAGCCTCTATAACTGGGCTATCTACACGAGAGGTAGACATATAATAGAGCTAAAATCACCCTAAAAACTAGGCTAATTAACATTGAATTGACAAAATAATATTTTCTGGACAAATATTTTCTGAGATTGGACACTAAAGTGAATTGGTCTTGTATGGTGGAGACATAAAATGGGATTTAGAGCCTCTATAACTGGGCTATCTTAATACACGAGAGGTAGACATATAATAGAGCTAAAATCACCCTAAAAACTAGGCTAATTAACATTGAATTGACAAAATAATATTTTCTGGAAAAATATTTTCTGAGATTGGACACTAAAGTGAATTGGTCTTGTATGGGGGAGACACGAAACGCGATTTAGAGCCTCTATAACTGGGCTATCTTAATACACGAGAGGTATACATATAATAGAGCTAAAAATCACCCTAAAAACTAGGCTAATTAACATTGAATTGACAAAATAATATTTTCTCAAAAACTATTTTCTGAGATTGGACACTAAAGTGAATTGGTATTGTATGGTGGAGACATAAAACGGGATTTAGAGCCTCTATAACACGAGAGGTAGACATATAATAGAGCTAAAATCACCCTAAAAACTAGGCTAATTAACATTGAATTGACAAAATAATATTTTCTCAAAAATTATTTTCTGAGATTGGACACTAAAGTGAATTGGTCTTGTATGGTGGAGACATAAAACGGGATTTAGAGCCTCTATCACTGGGCTATCTACACGAGAGGTAGACATATAATAGAGCTAAAATCACCCTAAAAACTAGGCTAATTAACATTGAATTGACAAAATAATATTTTCTCAAAAACTATTTTCTGAGATTGGACACTAAAGTGAATTGGTCTTGTATGGTGGAGACATAAAACGGGATTTAGAGCCTCTATAACTGGGCTATCTACACGAGAGGTAGACATATAATAGAGCTAAAATCACCCTAAAAACTAGGCTAATTAACATTGAATTGACAAAATAATATTTTCTCAAAAACTATTTTCTGAGATTGGACACTAAAGTGAATTGGTCTTGTATGGTGGAGACATAAAACGGGATTTAGAGCCTCTATAACTGGGCTATCTACACGAGAGGTAGACATATAATAGAGCTAAAATCACCCTAAAAACTAGGCTAATTAACATTGAATTGACAAAATAATATTTTCTCAAAAACTATTTTCTGAGATTGGACACTAAAGTGAATTGGTCTTGTATGGTGGAGACATAAAACGGGATTTAGAGCCTCTATAACTGGGCTATCTACACGAGAGGTAGACATATAATAGAGCTAAAATCACCCTAAAAACTAGGCTAATTAACATTGAATTGACAAAATAATATTTTCTCAAAAACTATTTTCTGAGATTGGACACTAAAGTGAATTGGTCTTGTATGGTGGAGACATAAAACGGGATTTAGAGCCTCTATAACTGGGCTATCTACACGAGAGGTAGACATATAATAGAGCTAAAATCACCCTAAAAACTAGGCTAATTAACATTGAATTGGCAAAATAATATTTTCTCAAAAACTATTTTCTGAGATTGGACACTAAAGTGAATTGGTCTTGTATGGTGGAGACATAAAACGGGATTTAGAGCCTCTATAACTGGGCTATCTACACGAGAGGTAGACATATAATAGAGCTAAAATCACCCTAAAAACTAGGCTAATTAACATTGAATTGACAAAATAATATTTTCTCAAAAACTATTTTCTGAGATTGGACACTAAAGTGAATTGGTCTTGTATGGTGGAGACATAAAACGGGATTTAGAGCCTCTATAACTGGGCTATCTACACGAGAGGTAGACATATAATAGAGCTAAAATCACCCTAAAAACTAGGCTAATTAACATTGAATTGACAAAATAATATTTTCTCAAAAACTATTTTCTGAGATTGGACACTAAAGTGAATTGGTCTTGTATGGTGGAGACATAAAACGGGATTTAGAGCCTCTATAACTGGGCTATCTACACGAGAGGTAGACATATAATAGACCTAAAATCACCCTAAAAACTAGGCTAATTAACATTGAATTGACAAAATAATATTTTCTCAAAAACTATTTTCTGAGATTGGACACTAAAGTGAATTGGTCTTGTATGGTGGAGACATAAAACGGGATTTAGAGCCTCTATAACTGGGCTATCTACACGAGAGGTAGACATATAATAGAGCTAAAATCACCCTAAAAAGTAGGCTAATTAACATTGAATTGACAAAATAATATTTTCTCAAAAACTATTTTCTGAGATTGGACACTAAAGTGAATTGGTCTTGTATGGTGGAGACATAAAACGGGATTTAGAGCCTCTATAACTGGGCTATCTACACGAGAGGTAGACATATAATAGAGCTAAAATCACCCTAAAAACTAGGCTAATTAACATTGAATTGACAAAATAATATTTTCTCAAAAACTATTTTCTGAGATTGGACACTAAAGTGAATTGGTCTTGTATGGTGGAGACATAAAACGGGATTTAGAGCCTCTATAACTGGGCTATCTACACGAGAGGTAGACATATAATAGAGCTAAAATCACCCTAAAAACTAGGCTAATTAACATTGAATTGACAAAATAATATTTTCTCAAAAACTATTTTCTGAGATTGGACACTAAAGTGAATTGGTCTTGTATGGTGGAGACATAAAACGGGATTTAGAGCCTCTATAACTGGGCTATCTACACGAGAGGTAGACATATAATAGAGCTAAAATCATCCTAAAAACTAGGCTAATTAACATTGAATTGACAAAATAATATTTTCTCAAAAACTATTTTCTGAGATTGGACACTAAAGTGAATTGGTCTTGTATGGTGGAGACATAAAACGGGATTTAGAGCCTCTATAACTGGGCTATCTACACGAGAGGTAGACATATAATAGAGCTAAAATCACCCTAAAAACTAGGCTAATTAACATTGAATTGACAAAATAATATTTTCTCAAAAACTATTTTCTGAGATTGGACACTAAAGTGAATTGGTCTTGTATGGTGGAGACATAAAACGGGATTTAGAGCCTCTATAACTGGGCTATCTACACGAGAGGTAGACATATAATAGAGCTAAAATCACCCTAAAAACTAGGCTAATTAACATTGAATTGACAAAATAATATTTTCTCAAAAAACTATTTTCTGAGATTGGACACTAAAGTGAATTGGTCTTGTATGGTGGAGACATAAAACGGGATTTAGAGCCTCTATAACTGGGCTATCTACACGAGAGGTAGACATATAATAGAGCTAAAATCACCCTAAAAACTAGGCTAATTAACATTGAATTGACAAAATAATATTTTCTCAAAAACTATTTTCTGAGATTGGACACTAAAGTGAATTGGTCTTGTATGGTGGAGACATAAAACGGGATTTAGAGCCTCTATAACTGGGCTATCTACACGAGAGGTAGACATATAATAGAGCTAAAATCACCCTAAAAACTAGGCTAATTAACATTGAATTGACAAAATAATATTTTCTCAAAAACTATTTTCTGAGATTGGACACTAAAGTGAATTGGTCTTGTATGGTGGAGACATAAAACGGGATTTAGAGCCTCTATAACTGGGCTATCTACACGAGAGGTAGACATATAATAGAGCTAAAATCACCCTAAAAACTAGGCTAATTAACATTGAATTGACAAAATAATATTTTCTCAAAAACTATTTTCTGAGATTGGACACTAAAGTGAATTGGTATTGTATAGGGGAGACACAAAACGGGATTTAGAGCCCCTATAACTGGGTTATCTTAATACACGAGAGGTAGACATATAATAGAGCTAAAATCACCCTAAAAACTAGGCTAGTTAACATTGAATTGACCAAAATAATATTCTCTGGAAAAATATTTTCTGAGATTGGACACTAAAGTGAATTGGTCTTGTATGGTGGAGACACAAAACGGGATTTAGAGCCCCTATAACTGGGTTATCTTAATACACGAGAGGTAGACATATAATAGAGCTAAAATCACCCTAAAAACTAGGCTAATTAACATTGAATTGACAAAATAATATTTTCTCTAAAATTATTTTCTGAGATTGGACACTAAAGTGAATTAATGGTCTTGTATGGTGGAGACATAAAACGGGATTTAGAGCCTCTATAACTGGGCTATCTTAATACAAGAGACGTAGACAAATGATAGAGCTAAAATCACCCTAAAAACTAGGCTAATTAACATTGAATTGACAAAATAATATTTTCTCTAAAACTATTTTCTGAGATTGGACACTAAAGTGAATTAATGGTCTTGTATGGTGGAGACACAAAACGGGATTTAGAGCCTCTATAACTGGGCTATCTACACGAGAGGTAGACATATAATAGAGCTAAAATCACCCTAAAAACTAGGCTAATTAACATTGAATTGACAAAATAATATTTTCTGGACAAATATTTTCTGAGATTGGACACTAAAGTGAATTGGTCTTGTATGGTGGAGACATAAAATGGGATTTAGAGCCTCTATAACTGGGCTATCTTAATACACGAGAGGTAGACATATAATAGAGCTAAAATCACCCTAAAAACTAGGCTAATTAACATTGAATTGACAAAATAATATTTTCTGGAAAAATATTTTCTGAGATTGGACACTAAAGTGAATTGGTCTTGTATGGGGGAGACACGAAACGCGATTTAGAGCCTCTATAACTGGGCTATCTTAATACACGAGAGGTAGACATATAATAGAGCTAAAAATCACCCTAAAAACTAGGCTAATTAACATTGAATTGACAAAATAATATTTTCTCAAAAACTATTTTCTGAGATTGGACACTAAAGTGAATTGGTATTGTATGGTGGAGACATAAAACGGGATTTAGAGCCTCTATAACACGAGAGGTAGACATATAATAGAGCTAAAATCACCCTAAAAACTAGGCTAATTAACATTGAATTGACAAAATAATATTTTCTCAAAAACTATTTTCTGAGATTGGACACTAAAGTGAATTGGTCTTGTATGGTGGAGACATAAAACGGGATTTAGAGCCTCTATAACTGGGCTATCTACACGAGAGGTAGACATATAATAGAGCTAAAATCACCCTAAAAACTAGGCTAATTAACATTGAATTGACAAAATAATATTTTCTCAAAAACTATTTTCTGAGATTGGACACTAAAGTGAATTGGTCTTGTATGGTGGAGACATAAAACGGGATTTAGAGCCTCTATAACTGGGCTATCTACACGAGAGGTAGACATATAATAGAGCTAAAATCACCCTAAAAACTAGGCTAATTAACATTGAATTGACAAAAAAATATTTTCTCAAAAACTATTTTCTGAGATTGGACACTAAAGTGAATTGGTCTTGTATGGTGGAGACATAAAACGGGATTTAGAGCCTCTATAACTGGGTTATCTACACGAGAGGTAGACATATAATAGAGCTAAAATCACCCTAAAAACTAGGCTAATTAACATTGAATTGACAAAATAATATTTTCTCAAAAACTATTTTCTGAGATTGGACACTAAAGTGAATTGGTCTTGTATGGTGGAGACATAAAACGGGATTTAGAGCCTCTATAACTGGGCTATCTACACGAGAGGTAGACATATAATAGAGCTAAAATCACCCTAAAAACTAGGCTAATTAACATTGAATTGACAAAATAATATTTTCTCAAAAACTATTTTCTGAGATTGGACACTAAAGTGAATTGGTCTTGTATGGTGGAGACATAAAACGGGATTTAGAGCCTCTATAACTGGGCTATCTACACGAGAGGTAGACATATAATAGAGCTAAAATCACCCTAAAAACTAGGCTAATTAACATTGAATTGACAAAATAATATTTTCTCAAAAACTATTTTCTGAGATTGGACACTAAAGTGAATTGGTCTTGTATGGTGGAGACATAAAACGGGATTTAGAGCCTCTATAACTGGGCTATCTACACGAGAGGTAGACATATAATAGAGCTAAAATCACCCTAAAAACTAGGCTAATTAACATTGAATTGACAAAATAATATTTTCTCAAAAAACTATTTTCTGAGATTGGACACTAAAGTGAATTGGTCTTGTATGGTGGAGACATAAAACGGGATTTAGAGCCTCTATAACTGGGCTATCTACACGAGAGGTAGACATATAATAGAGCTAAAATCACCCTAAAAACTAGGCTAATTAACATTGAATTGACAAAATAATATTTTCTCAAAAACTATTTTCTGAGATTGGACACTAAAGTGAATTGGTCTTGTATGGTGGAGACATAAAACGGGATTTAGAGCCTCTATAACTGGGCTATCTACACGAGAGGTAGACATATAATAGAGCTAAAATCACCCTAAAAACTAGGCTAATTAACATTGAATTGACAAAATAATATTTTCTCAAAAACTATTTTCTGAGATTGGACACTAAAGTGAATTGGTCTTGTATGGTGGAGACATAAAACGGGATTTAGAGCCTCTATAACTGGGCTATCTACACGAGAGGTAGACATATAATAGAGCTAAAATCACCCTAAAAACTAGGCTAATTAACATTGAATTGACAAAATAATATTTTCTCAAAAACTATTTTCTGAGATTGGACACTAAAGTGAATTGGTCTTGTATGGTGGAGACATAAAACGGGATTTAGAGCCTCTATAACTGGGCTATCTACACGAGAGGTAGACATATAATAGAGCTAAAATCACCCTAAAAACTAGGCTAATTAACATTGAATTGACAAAATAATATTTTCTCAAAAACTATTTTCTGAGATTGGACACTAAAGTGAATTGGTCTTGTATGGT
Organism: Lithodes maja; assembly: GCA_037953745.1. Taxonomy (NCBI): domain Eukaryota; kingdom Metazoa; phylum Arthropoda; class Malacostraca; order Decapoda; family Lithodidae; genus Lithodes; species Lithodes maja. Next base: position 7,451 of record JBAKBP010030756.1, on the reverse strand, counting down.
GGAGACATAAAACGGGATTTAGAGCCTCTATAACTGGGCTATCTACACGAGAGGTAGACATATAATAGAGCTAAAATCACCCTACAAACTAGGCTAATTAACATTGAATTGACAAAATAATATTTTCTCAAAAAACTATTTTCTGAGATTGGACACTAAAGTGAATTGGTCTTGTATGGTGGAGACATAAAACGGGATTTAGAGCCTCTATAACTGGGCTATCTACACGAGAGGTAGACATATAATAGAGCTAAAATCACCCTAAAAACTAGGCTAATTAACATTGAATTGACAAAATAATATGTTCTCAAAAACTATTTTCTGAGATTGGACACTAAAGTGAATTGGTCTTGTATGGTGGAGACATAAAACGGGATTTAGAGCCTCTATAACTGGGCTATCTACACGAGAGGTAGACATATAATAGAGCTAAAATCACCCTAAAAACTAGGCTAATTAACATTGAATTGACAAAATAATATTTTCTCAAAAACTATTTTCTGAGATTGGACACTAAAGTGAATTGGTCTTGTATGGTGGAGACATAAAACGGGATTTAGAGCCTCTATAACTGGGCTATCTACACGAGAGGTAGACATATATTAGAGCTAAAATCACCCTAAAAACTAGGCTAGTTATCATTGAATTGACCAAAATAATATTCTCTGGAAAAATATTTTCTGAGATTGGACAAAAATAATATTCTCTGGAAAAATATTTTCTGAGATTGGACACAAAAGGGAATTGGTCTTGTATGGTGGAGACACAAAACGGGATTTAGAGCCTCTATAACTGGGCTATCTACACGAGAGGTAGACATATAATAGAGGTAAAATCACCCTTAAAAACTAGGCTAGTTAACATTGAATTGACCAAAATAATATTCTCTGGAAAAATATTTTCTGAGAGTGGACACTAAAGTGAATTGGTCTTGTATGGTGGAGACACAAAACGGGATTTAGAGCCTCTATAACTGGGCTATCTTAATACATGAGACGTAGACATATAATAGAGCTAAACTCACCCTAAACACTAGGCTAGTTAACATTGAAATGACCAAAATAATATAAACGGGATTTAGAGCCTCTATAACTGGGTTATCTTAATACACGAGAGGTAGACATATAATAGAGCTAAAATCACCCTAAAAACTAGGCTAGTTAACATTGAATTGACCAAAATAATATTCTCTGGAAAACTATTTTCTGATATTGGACACTAAAGTGAATTGGTATTGTATAGGGGAGACACGAAACGCGATTTAGAGTCCCTATAACTGGGTTATCTTAATACATGAGACGTAGACATATAATAGAGCTAAAATCACCCTAAAAACTAGGCTAGTTAACATTGAATTGACCAAAATAATATTCACTGGAAAACTATTTTCTGAGATTGGACACTAAAGTGAATTGGTATTGTATAGGGGAGACACGAAACGCGATTTAGAGCCCCTATAACTAGGCTATCTTAATACATGAGACGTAGACATATAATAGAGCTAAAATCACCCTAAAAACTAGGCTAATTAACATTGAATTGACAAAATAATATTTTCTCAAAAACTATTTTCTGAGATTGGACACTAAAGTGAATTGGTATTGTATAGGGGAGACACAAAACGGGATTTAGAGCCCCTATAACTGGGTTATCTTAATACACGAGAGGTAGACATATAATAGAGCTAAAATCACCCTAAAAACTAGGCTAGTTAACATTGAATTGACCAAAATAATATTCTCTGGAAAAATATTTTCTGAGATTGGACACTAAAGTGAATTGGTCTTGTATGGTGGAGACACAAAACGGGATTTAGAGCCCCTATAACTGGGTTATCTTAATACACGAGAGGTAGACATATAATAGAGCTAAAATCACCCTAAAAACTAGGCTAGTTATCATTGAATTGACCAAAATAATATTTTCTCAAAAACTATTTTCTGAGATTGGACACTAAAGTGAATTGGTCTTGTATGGTGGAGACATAAAACGGGATTTAGAGCCTCTATAACACGAGAGGTAGACATATAATAGAGCTAAAATCACCCTAAAAACTAGGCTAATTAACATTGAATTGACAAAATAATATTTTCTCAAAAATTATTTTCTGAGATTGGACACTAAAGTGAATTGGTCTTGTATGGTGGAGACATAAAACGGGATTTAGAGCCTCTATAACTGGGCTATCTACACGAGAGATAGACATATAATAGAGCTAAAATCACCCTAAAAACTAGGCTAATTAACATTGAATTGACAAAATAATATTTTCTCAAAAACTATTTTCTGAGATTGGACACTAAAGTGAATTGGTCTTGTATGGTGGAGACATAAAACGGGATTTAGAGCCTCTATAACTGGGCGATCTACACGAGAGGTAGACATATAATAGAGCTAAAATCACCCTAAAAACTAGGCTAATTAACATTGAATTGACAAAATAATATTTTCTCAAAAACTATTTTCTGAGATTGGACACTAAAGTGAATTGGTCTTGTATGGTGGAGACATAAAACGGGATTTAGAGCCTCTATAACTGGGCTATCTACACGAGAGGTAGACATATAATAGAGCTAAAATCACCCTAAAAACTAGGCTAATTAACATTGAATTGACAAAATAATATTTTCTCAAAAACTATTTTCTGAGATTGGACACTAAAGTGAATTGGTCTTGTATGGTGGAGACATAAAACGGGATTTAGAGCCTCTATAACTGGGCTATCTACACGAGAGGTAGACATATAATAGAGCTAAAATCACCCTAAAAACTAGGCTAATTAACATTGAATTGACAAAATAATATTTTCTCAAAAAACTATTTTCTGAGATTGGACACTAAAGTGAATTGGTCTTGTATGGTGGAGACATAAAACGGGATTTAGAGCCTCTATAACTGGGCTATCTACACGAGAGGTAGACATATAATAGAGCTAAAATCACCCTAAAAACTAGGCTAATTAACATTGAATTGACAAAATAATATTTTCTCAAAAACTATTTTCTGAGATTGGACACTAAAGTGAATTGGTATTGTATAGGGGAGACACAAAACGGGATTTAGAGCCTCTATAACTGGGCTATCTTAATACACGAGAGGTAGACATATAATAGAGCTAAAATCACCCTAAAAACTAGGCTAATTAACATTGAATTGACAAAATAATATTTTCTCAAAAACTATTTTCTGAGATTGGACACTAAAGTGAATTGGTCTTGTATGGTGGAGACACGAAACGGGATTTAGAGCCTCTATAACTGGGCAATCTTAATACACGAGAGGTAGACATATAATAGAGCTAAAATCACCCTAAAAACTCGGCTAATTAACATTGAATTGACAAAATAATATATTCTCAAAAACTATTTTCTGAGATTGGACACTAAAGTGAATTGGTATTGTATAGGGGAGACACAAAACGGGATTTAGAGCCCCTATAACTGGGTTATCTTAATACACGAGAGGTAGACATATAATAGAGCTAAAATCACCCTAAAAACTAGGCTAGTTAACATTGAATTGACCAAAATAATATTCTCTGGAAAAATATTTTCTGAGATTGGACACTAAAGTGAATTGGTCTTGTATGGTGGAGACACGAAACGGGATTTAGAGCTTCTATAACTGGGCTATCTTAATACACGAGAGGTAGACATATAATAGAGCTAAAATCACCCTAAAAACTAGGCTAATTAACATTGAATTGACAAAATAATATTTTCTCAAAAACTATTTTCTGAGATTGGACACTAAAGTGAATTGGTATTGTATAGGGGAGACACAAAACGGGATTTAGAGCCCCTATAACTGGGTTATCTTAATACCCGAGAGGTAGACATATAATAGAGCTAAAATCACCCTAAAAACTAGGCTAGTTAACATTGAATTGACCAAAATAATATTCTCTGGAAAAATATTTTCTGAGATTGGACACTAAAGTGAATTGGTCTTGTATGGTGGAGACACAAAACGGGATTTAGAGCCCCTATAACTGGGTTATCTTAATACACGAGAGGTAGACATATAATAGAGCTAAAATCACCCTAAAAACTAGGCTAATTAACATTGAATTGACAAAATAATATTTTCTCTAAAACTATTTTCTGAGATTGGACACTAAAGTGAATTAATGGTCTTGTATGGTGGAGACATAAAACGGGATTTAGAGCCTCTATAACTGGGCTATCTTAATACAAGAGACGTAGACAAATAATAGAGCTAAAATCACCCTAAAAACTAGGCTAATTAACATTGAATTGACAAAATAATATTTTCTCTAAAACTATTTTCTGAGATTGGACACTAAAGTGAATTAATGGTCTTGTATGGTGGAGACACAAAACGGGATTTAGAGCCTCTATAACTGGGCTATCTACACGAGAGGTAGACATATAATAGAGCTAAAATCACCCTAAAAACTAGGCTAATTAACATTGAATTGACAAAATAATATTTTCTCAAAAACTATTTTCTGAGATTGGACACTAAAGTGAATTGGTATTGTATAGGGGAGACACAAAACGGGATTTAGAGCCCCTATAACTGGGTTATCTTAATACACGAGAGGTAGACATATAATAGAGCTAAAATCACCCTAAAAACTAGGCTAGTTAACATTGAATTGACCAAAATAATATTCTCTGGAAAAATATTTTCTGAGATTGGACACTAAAGTGAATTGGTCTTGTATGGTGGAGACACGAAACGGGATTTAGAGCCTCTATAACTGGGCTATCTTAATACACGAGAGGTAGACATATAATAGAGCTAAAATCACCCTAAAAACTTGGCTAATTAACATTGAATTGACAAAATAATATTTTCTCAAAAACTATTTTCTGAGATTGGACACTAAAGTGAATTGGTATTGTATAGGGGAGACACAAAACGGGATTTAGAGCCCCTATACATGGGTTATCTTAATACACGAGAGGTAGACATATAATAGAGCTAAAATCACCCTAAAAACTAGGCTAGTTAACATTGAATTGACCAAAATAATATTCTCTGGAAAAATATTTTCTGAGATTGGACACTAAAGTGAATTGGTCTTGTATGGTGGAGACACAAAACGGGATTTAGAGCCCCTATAACTGGGTTATCTTAATACACGAGAGGTAGACATATAATAGAGCTAAAATCACCCTAAAAACTAGGCTAATTAACATTGAATTGACAAAATAATATTTTCTCTAAAATTATTTTCTGAGATTGGACACTAAAGTGAATTAATGGTCTTGTATGGTGGAGACATAAAACGGGATTTAGAGCCTCTATAACTGGGCTATCTTAATACAAGAGACGTAGACAAATGATAGAGCTAAAATCACCCTAAAAACTAGGCTAATTAACATTGAATTGACAAAATAATATTTTCTCTAAAACTATTTTCTGAGATTGGACACTAAAGTGAATTAATGGTCTTGTATGGTGGAGACACAAAACGGGATTTAGAGCCTCTATAACTGGGCTATCTACACGAGAGGTAGACATATAATAGAGCTAAAATCACCCTAAAAACTAGGCTAATTAACATTGAATTGACAAAATAATATTTTCTGGACAAATATTTTCTGAGATTGGACACTAAAGTGAATTGGTCTTGTATGGTGGAGACATAAAATGGGATTTAGAGCCTCTATAACTGGGCTATCTTAATACACGAGAGGTAGACATATAATAGAGCTAAAATCACCCTAAAAACTAGGCTAATTAACATTGAATTGACAAAATAATATTTTCTGGAAAAATATTTTCTGAGATTGGACACTAAAGTGAATTGGTCTTGTATGGTGGAGACATAAAACGGGAGTTAGAGCCTCTATAACTGGGCTATCTACACGAGAGGTAGACATATAATAGAGCTAAAATCACCCTAAAAACTAGGCTAATTAACATTGAATTGACAACATAATATTTTCTCAAAAACTATTTTCTGAGATTGGACACTAAAGTGAATTGGTCTTGTATGGTGGAGACATAAAACGGGATTTAGAGCCTCTATAACTGGGCTATCTACACGAGAGGTAGACATATAATAGAGCTAAAATCACCCTAAAAACTAGGCTAATTAACATTGAATTGACAAAATAATATTTTCTCAAAAACTATTTTCTGAGATTGGACACTAAAGTGAATTGGTCTTGTATGGTGGAGACATAAAACGGGATTTAGAGCCTCTATAACTGGGCTATCTACACGAGAGGTAGACATATAATAGAGCTAAAATCACCCTAAAAACTAGGCTAATTAACATTGAATTGACAAAATAATATTTTCTCAAAAACTATTTTCTGAGATTGGACACTAAAGTGAATTGGTCTTGTTTGGTGGAGACATAAAACGGGATTTAGAGCCTCTATAACTGGGCTATCTACACGAGAGGTAGACATATAATAGAGCTAAAATCACTCTAAAAACTAGGCTAATTAACATTGAATTGACAAAATAATATTTTCTCAAAAACTATTTTCTGAGATTGGACACTAAAGTGAATTGGTCTTGTATGGTGGAGACATAAAACGGGATTTAGAGCCTCTATAACTGGGCTATCTACACGAGAGGTAGACATATAATAGAGCTAAAATCACCCTAAAAACTAGGCTAATTAACATTGAATTGACAAAATAATATTTTCTCAAAAACTATTTTCTGAGATTGGACACTAAAGTGAATTGGTCTTGTATGGTGGAGACATAAAACGGGATTTAGAGCCTCTATAACTGGGCTATCTACACGAGAGGTAGACATATAATAGAGCTAAAATCACCCTAAAAACTAGGCTAATTAACATTGAATTGACAAAATAATATTTTCTCAAAAACTATTTTCTGAGATTGGACACTAAAGTGAATTGGTCTTGTATGGTGGAGACATAAAACGGGATTTAGAGCCTCTATAACTGGGCTATCTACACGAGAGGTAGACATATAATAGAGCTAAAATCACCCTAAAAACTAGGCTAATTAACATTGAATTGACAAAATAATATTTTCTCAAAAACTATTTTCTGAGATTGGACACTAAAGTGAATTGGTCTTGTATGGTGGAGACATAAAACGGGATTTAGAGCCTCTATAACTGGGCTATCTACACGAGAGGTAGACATATAATAGAGCTAAAATCACCCTAAAAACTAGGCTAATTAACATTGAATTGACAAAATAATATTTTCTCAAAAACTATTTTCTGAGATTGGACACTAAAGTGAATTGGTCTTGTATGGTGGAGACATAAAACGGGATTTAGAGCCTCTATAACTGGGCTATCTACACGAGAGGTAGACATATAATAGAGCTAAGATCACCCTAAAAACTAGGCTAATTAACATTGAATTGACATAATAAAATTTTCTCAAAAACTATTTTCTGAGATTGGACACTAAAGTGAATTGGTCTTGTATGGTGGAGACATAAAACGGGATTTAGAGCCTCTATAACTGGGCTATCTAC
>JBAKBP010030755.1:0-25303 GCA_037953745.1 Lithodes maja | reverse complement strand
ATGACCTCGTAGCATTTATACCCTGCACCACAACAACTCTGTCCGCATTTATCGGTTTCCCTGTGAAGTTCCTCAACAAAGTTTGCGAAGCCCCCGTATCCCTCAGCAAGTCAACCCTCCGTAGTTCACTCCCCCAGCTCACAAACCCGTGCCCCCGATGGCTACAGAAAGTGTCCCGGACAGGTGTCGAGCCTTCCGTACGCTTCTTTACCGCGTGTGCCTCAGCTGCTGACAACCTACCCCGGGCAGTTGCTGCAGCCTTCAGAGACACACCGATACTGTGAACCAATGACACCGGCTTAGCGGGAGTGTTACTAGGGCACTCACGTGAATAATGGCCTAGCTTCTGACATTTGTAACATTTCACATCCCCAATGGGCTTCTTCCCTTGTGCGGGCGAAGAAGGGGCCTGACCTTTAGTAAACGGGAGAGGCTTGTGTTTGTAGGTGTTATTAGGTGCAATGCATTTAGTGTGGTTATGTGTGTCATAGGATTTGTTATTATCGAAAACTCTGGTGGGTGGGGTATAGCGCCCCTTCTGCCCTGACTCAGCCCTCTGAGCGGCACCGCAACCACGAATCAATGATAATCTGAGGTCTGCCATCTTGGCAGCCTCCTCTACTGTCTTGGGACATTTTTCCTTAATGTTCAGCGTTAGATCGGTTCCAGTACATTTGTAAAACTGTTCCAGATAGAAAAGTTGCTTAATTTCCTCAGCCGACTCTGCGTGCTCGGACCGAAACCAGTTATTACCTGCATCTGTTAAGTCCTGTGCGTGCTCCATAAAACTGACGTCGCTCTTCTTATTCACGCCACGGAACTTCAATCTATAAGTTTCGGGTTGCAGTTCGTAGGCCCGGAGCACAGCCTCCTTCACCAGTCCATACACTACACTCTCGTCCAGTGACAGTGCATCGTAGGCTTTCAACCCCTTACCCACTAGACGTGATGAAACTAATGCTGCCCATTTAACCTCCGGCCAGTCATACTCACGACACTTCTTTTCGAAACGAGCAAAAAACTCAGTCACTGCTGTCTCATCAAATGCGGGTACTAACTTAATTAAATGCGAAAGTGAGTCTGTAACCCGGTGCCCACCACCGAGATGACGCCCCGTGGTCTCTACTCTAGACTTCTCGACATCCATTTCAGCCTGGTACCTGGTTGCATCCTGATTGGCTTGGATTCTAGCAACCTCTATGCGTTCTATACTAGCCTGCCGTATCTGAGTCTCCTGCAGCTTAATCCGTTCTATACTAGCCTGTTGTATCTGAGTCTCCTGCAGCTTAAACTTAGCTAGTTCTAGCTGAAATAACATCTCAGGAGACAGGCCTGGGGGGGGAGAGCACAAAATGGGGGATCCACACCGAGACGTGTTTACGGGTAAGCCAGCTTGCCCTTGAGAACCCTCCTGCTGCATCGTGCTAAGACTCGCTGGCTGAGGGCCCAGCTCAGGGGTAGAGTGGAATGGAGGCTTGGAGGGAACCCCCCAAGACCCCACTCCACCCACCGCCCCATCGCCATCACCCAACAAACATGCCACCAAATTCTTCTTGGGCCAACTGTCAGGACAGTCCCGCCCCAAAACCGTGGCTAAACAGCGAAGACCGTAACAATCAATAGCCTGCAGGCGCTGTTCGGTCAAAGGTGTCTGCAAAAATGCCCGGGCATCCCTCTCTCCACTTATAACACTCCCCTCCCTAAACATCTGTTGTACTTGCTGGTTACTAGGCTGTACCGTGTTATCCTCCCCCGTAAATGATGAGTCATTAGACATAGTGCTGGTTATACAATTGCTGTTCATAAAAAAAAAGAAGTGCTTATTACTAATTGCAGTCTCGACTCACAAAATGTTAAAGATGCTTGAATGACTCTACTCTAGACACCCCCAACGAAACAATCTGCAAGTCCACCAATACAATAATGACACAATAAAATTCCTCCAATATGCAAGAAAATTCTAGCCAGCTCTACTAGGTAGCATAGAATAGTTCTCCAAAAAACATGTGATAGGATACTACTGAATCTTGTGCAAGGTCGCCATTTTGTTACGGCTGGATCGGCAATACATATTCGGGATTCTTGATCGTAGGACAGAAATGGCTTATGTGACAACGACACGCTCGATTCCAGTCCCAAATACTATATGCTCCAGACAACAAAAGCACCAACGCCCTACAGAGTTATCGTCTATGGTAACGAGGTACCTTAACTCGGCGAAAGTGTACAACAGGGGTAGGCTATGAGGCTAAACTCCCTCAGACATTTATAGGTTACGTTATTACTAAAGAAATGCAATACTCAAGAAACTACGTTAATATTAAGCCTCTAATAATGTAGAATAGAAGCAGGCTAAAGGTATGACAGTGAAATGCTAAATGACAAATGTACACGCCTACTTGAAAGCGCGTGCACTAGAATAACTGTCCCCTACTAACATGCACTAGCATGTAGCATACAAGATGTTCATGATCCAGTAGATACCTAATAATACACATGGAAGGAACATAAATAGTAGTCACTTATTATAAGAATGAATCTATACTTGGAATAACTAAAAGGTTGCAGGCAACAGTACTGCGCCGGTAGCCTACTACCGCATAGGCTACTTCGCTTCTCTCACTCTGTCTCCCCTCTGAGTCCGTATGCGCCCTACGCAATAGAACTCCGGAAACAGCAGCAAAACGACAGTGCAGTTAATTGATACATGAAAGTATTAATAGTGTTGTCTTGTGTGTGAGTAATGTGTATTGTAAAGTGTTACATACATAAACTTAAAGAGAGCTGCAATGCATAGTAAAATAAAGATATCACCCACTCATCATCCCCATGTGTTCTAGCTAGCAGGCCAAGTCACAGGAACAACGAGTCCCAGCACCGAAAGCGAGAACCCAGGAAAAGACTGTAGAGAACACAAGGACAGATAAATTACGTTACTCTACTATACCGGCACTACGAGCGAGCTGTAGTCTCTGGTACTGCACTCGCTCCTGGCTCGGTAGGCAAATCAAGGCTAAGTCCTCGCCCCTCTACAGACAACTCCTGGGCATGGTCGGGCTCTTACACATGGCACTAGTCTAGTCACAAATTGGATGATGAGCTGGGCATATAACTCGTGAACATGTAGAACGTTCACCAACTATCCTCATCAAGAAGATCGCTGTTCACATTAACCCCTTAAATCTAATACATGTAAATATATGCTTGTCCTAAGAGTAATACGAGAGGTGAGTGCTGAAACTCCTTTAGGACCTCAAGGGAAGGGTATGCATTTAAATAGAGAGAAGAATGAAATGAGAGTAATGTCGTCAGAGAGAAAGAGTGCAACCGTGAGAAATTGGGAGAGAGGGCAAGGGATGTTAGAATCTCAAAGGTTCTAGGCAACCTGATCATGGAACACACAGCGAGCCTCCAGGCAATGTGCAGTACGACAACATGGGCAGCCCAGGCAGCATAGGCAGGCGGCAATGGACTACCAACCCTGTCGCACCTAGCTATAAGCGCAAGGCTGCCAACCGGTCCATACGTCTGGCAACCACCCCCCCGGCAGCGTGGCGCATTGCTACCCTCTCGCTCTGAAGCCCAACTCACTCTCTCTCTCTGAACTCCCATTGTCTTATCTATCAACTTCTCTATTGATACTACATATTAAATGGAAGGTCTCGACATGGCTTAAAACAAAACCCACCACTGGTTAGCACATGACGAGACCTTTGCAGAGATACAAAGAACATAGTTATACGTTGTCACACTCAATATAGGCAGCCAGCACGGTACAGAGGTACCGCACAGTGGCGGTACAGTGGAGTACCAAGGAGTACAATCAGGTTGCGTTGCCACGCACTGGGTGCGTCACACCATAAATATGTGAATGCGGATCATAGCATAGCAACAGCATTATAATTTTACATGGCAGACTAAGTGAAGCATCTATTGGTTCGAAACGTGTGTTCATAGGTGTGCGGCCTTGTGATAGTTAAAGTGGGCTGTCGTCCAGAGACGATGCGCTCCACATGTCCGGGCCCTATCAAAGTGCCTCAGAAATTGCGGTTTCTGACTGTACATTTGCCCACATAAGTTCTGTTTCTCCCCATGATCTTATGTATAAAAATATAATGCGCTTGATTGAATTAAGAGTGTAAATTGTTATGCAGTGGTTAACTCATTTGACTAGTCATCTGATAATGAAAAATAAACCACTCACAAGTAATGCATACTAATTATACTGTCATACATAAGATCACGCCGAGGAACATAACTTATGTGGGCAACTGTACATATGGCCCTGCCTGCAGTTATTATTGATCTGGTGTAAAGCTTTTACACATGTACACATGAGTATTGTCATGTGTGGCGTGCAGTACTCCCCATTCTTCCTTGTGATCTCGGAAGTGAAACATGGGCGTGAACTGGCACCCTTATTTTCTTTTCAACACTTGACTGGTTACTGGGCCAGGAAGTCAGTCATAGGGAAGGGACTGGGGTTCTCGCAGAGAGGCTCCAGTCCTGACGTTATTCTTGAGTTAGTGTGCTGGTTTAATAATCCAATAGGGTTGATAGCCTCTGAAGTCCTATTTTAACTAACTAAATCAGTTATAGTCAATCCAGAGCAACGGACGGCAATATCAAGATCATTGACCTTGTCAATGTGGACGATGCAGTGATCCTAGCTGAGTCCTGAATATTCTCACACTTGCTGCACATGCATTTGTTGAAAACATACAAGTCTTGGATACATTCACTTACGAGATCCAATACAGTATTGTCTAGGTATATGGATACAAAACATGGACACTCAACAGTGATTTGGAGAGATTCACCAACTCCTTTGGTACCAAGTGTCTTCCCATTACCTTTGAGTACAGATGCAATGACAACATAATTATTCAACCAACGTTTATTCTCTGAAAATTAGTCGAGACATATTGGGTGGATAGTTCATGAGCACCAGTTTCTGTTATATGGACATGCCGCATGCGGAAGAGACCTCGGGGTAGACCAGCTGAGGAACGTTAAGCATTCATGTCGGTAATTGCTTGTGATGGACTGAGTCATGGCCTCGAACTCCGCTCGAAGAGTTACCCATGACTGGAGTCGGATGGTGTCGCTTAACTAGGCTATGTGTTGTACCAACGTAGGGCTATAATCTGATTTTTTAAAACCTGTGGGAGTCAGAGAGAAAAGGAGATAATAATCTCCCATTTGACTCCTAAATGGCCTTCCCAAGATAATAGGTATAATCACCTACTATTACCCAGAATAAGATCAAATTAGATCATCGTAATGAAAGGGCTAAATCTAAAACGTGCCATCACCATACTTGATGTCCAGTAATAATAGGCAACACATTGGCAATACAATCATCGACCAGGAAGACGAACGAGGCTCACGCTGTCTATATATATAATACGCGAGACAGGATATAATAACATTGCTTATCCATGTCTGCCCAAGGATATATAGAGCAATAGGCCCGAATACTCAGAGCGGACATAATTTATGACATCCCAAGACTCTTCCTAATATGTTTCTCCAATAATCTCATATACATATAATTTTGTTGGCGAATTTTGGAGGCATAATGAACAGAAATACCTTGAGGAGAAATAAGCGAGTCTCTCCCTTATTACACCCATTTACTTGATTATTTAGTGTTAATCTTGGTAACACCGCTACCACTCAAATACCCATATAATTTAGGTAATGAGAACAAGAGAACAGGAACCAGTCGTACATTTATTGCAATAGTGCAGGCATAATTATCTTGATACACGAACCTAGAGTAATACAGGATCTTGGAATACAGGAAAATGTATATACGTAAAGGTGTAGAACATACATTCCGTGTGCATTAGGACCATTAGATTATCTTGCTAATGAGTTCTGGTTCATAAAAGCTTGTATCTCCACCTACCTTTAAGGTTCAGTTCCAGCATTGAGGCGGGAACGAGGTGGGCGGGGTTTTACCAAATCTTTGCGTGTGTGGCAAGTGTTAAAATGTCTGGCCCAGCCTCTTACGGTAACTGGAGAATTTCGAAATCTGTGGGCTCTTTGGATGCCAATCCTAGACCCAAACTCTTTTCTTTTGTTTATTTGTTCCCTTTTCTTCGTGGAACACACAACTGCACAATGCGCCAACAACTGCAACTCTCAGTCTAACAGAACACCCCCCATTGTTAGCCTGATACAAACTAGCCCACTACAACGGTGATCCTTTATTTTGAGGACTTTGGTTTCCTGGTGTAGGTGGTCTGTAAAGCGGCTATCCCACTGCGCGAACTTTCGATGGCGAACGCCCTGTTACTATGCTTTTTTTTCTATGTCCGTTTATTCGCGGCCAATAGGGTGCATTCAGAAGCGAATGAAGTCGAACAAGGCGAATGATGTAGATTGCAGTGCGACAGAAGTACGATCACAGTGCGATTGTGGCGACTATTTAGGCGATAATGACGAATGATGTGCGACATTTGATGGCGAACCATGGCGATCGATGATGGCGACAGTAGCGATTGCAGAGTGTTGGACGATGTTGGACGATGTGATGCGAAACACCGTGAAGGTTGTGCGAACGTGGCGAATGCCATGTGTGTGTTTGTCCGCATGTATGCATGCTTGTAGTGAGAGAGAGAGTGTGTGTGTGTGTGTGTGTGTGAAAAGGCGAAATGTGGAAAAGCTGGACATTCTGTGTGTGTGTGTGTGTGTGTGTGTGTGTGTGTGTGAAAAGGCGAAATGTGGAAAAGCTGAACATTCTGTGTGTGTGTGTGTGTGTGAAGAGGCAAATTGTGGAAAAGCTGGACATTCTGTGTGTGTGTGTGTGTGTGTGTATCTATGGATCAATGTGTACAAGCCTTATCCCGGAATATCTGAACAATACTTGGGAGAACAACAATGATCCACTGACGAATTATTCTGAACAATTAACAGTCCCATAGAGAACATTAACTTTTTTTAATATTATCATACGAAGTTCACAATCTCGTTTACATAAGGTCTATTACAAAAACATATGCCCTCGAATAAAAATTTAAATATAATTGTGTGGGTATGTCTGAGTGTCTGTGCATCTATGGAATAGGTGTATTCCCACTCAAGATACAATTATGAATTTATTTTTCCTTGCAATCATAAAACTATTGTATTCAGATTAGGAAGTGTATACAATTTTTTTTTTTTTTTTTTTTTTATTCCAACTTACTGTCTTCCTCTCGGGCATAGGCTGAGAGCCTTAACATTCACCGCTTTACAATGAACAGTGAAGCCCGTGAGGTCTTGTTCCAGTCTAGGGAGTGAGACATGTGAAGCACGTAGAGTACAACGAGCACCTGCCATCTTGCCTTCACATGAGGCACGGTGCTCACTCATGGCCCGAAACGACCCCATCTCTGAAGCCACCTCGTTCCTGTGCTTCACTGTCTCACCCCCTACACTCGGACTCTCACACTTACACACACACACAACGCCACCTGTTGAGCAGATAACTCACCAGTACCTGGCAGATAACTCACCAATTATGGAGGTCAGAGTGTTAATTGAGATACTCTTTACCCTTCTTGTTACCACAGATCATTCCTAAGCTGGATAAAATTGTCTAAAGGTAGTCAGAATATACTGTCAAAATGCGTCCTAATCTTCAAAGGGTTAAGTAGAAGTAACTATTAAATTAACACTGTCACTATTATGATAGTTTGTTTCCCCTAATTATCCCCGAGTTATCATTTGTCGATTTAAGGGGAGATTTCCACTTGAAGGATTTTATTCTAAACCCCTTTCTCCGTCATGTTTAGCACCATTCCTTTTGACATTTTAAGACGTTCGCCCCATTCGAACGTTCCCTTAAATACAGCTTAGACAGGGACTTTTGAAATAACTATGCCTCACATACACCCTCGACATAACCACACAACACGTGTTTCGGTAATGGTTCCGGTACGCTGACTTATAATTTGAACTTATAACTCTTATTATATAAGTTTATTATGAAATATTATGAAGAATTTATTAGGTAAGTATACATAACCTACTGTTATGTATATAGTACTTATGATTAAATTATCGTCCAAGTTTATATAATTAGCACCACATTTCACTACAAAATCTTCAAAATAACAGAAATCCTAATGGGAACTTTGCATTTTGTTACAGTCAGTTGAAAAGAAACAGAGTATAGTGAGAGACACATCAAAAGTCACATAAAAACCCACCTATCGCCTTAGTTCGCCACATAATCGCATGTGATTTGTATGGTATTGTCAATAATTAGTCGCTGCATTCGCGCTACTGTCGTAGGGTTATCGCCATATTCGCTCAAAAAGCAGCGTTGCCAATAATTTGAATTTGCAAATTGGCGAATCGGGACAATATAGGAAGACATTCGCCAACTTTTTTAATTCGCCACCGTTTTCTGGGTGAATATGGGCGAACAGGGGTGAAGCTACGACGAATGCTGTGCACTTTCCGCGACATTTGGAGAATACTCGAGCGAATATGGGGAACTTTAATCATAGACAAAAACACACAGTCGCAGGGCGTTCGCCATCGAAAACTCGCGCAGTTGGATAGCAGCTTAAGTGTGCTAGCTGTGTAGCCAGTGATTAATTTGAGGGATTTCTTCTGTATAATCTGTAGGGTGTTCTGATGTGTTTTAGAGAAGTTTGAAGCCCAAGCATGGCTAGCATATACCATCACTGAACGTATATATTGTTTGTGTACTGTGTTCTTTGTTATGTTCAAATTTTGTATTTGCAAATTAATGACGAGGGCGTTTAATCTTGGTGTCCGTTTGTTTTTGTATGCTTGTAATATGTTGTTTAAATGACATTGATGTATTGTATGCTACACAAAGGATTATGGGTGTGCATGTTATGGAGATGTTTTTTAACCCTTACTGTACCAGCGACGTACAATGGCCGACAGTAAGAAAGTTACTTGCCAGTACCAGGGCCGTACAACGTACGTCAGTAATATTCGGTCCTTGTACCGTGCGGTACCTGGCACCATCACTTGTAAACACTGCTTTGAAACCTTGGCAACACTTCTCATAGTGTATCTAAGGTCCCACGGGCAAGTTGGCTCAGTACTCTTTCAGCTTTCGGGGTGAGAGGTTGGGCTCTTTCAAATTTGAAGCCATTTTGGCCACAATGCTTAGTACTAGCTGGAGGTTACATTTATAGTAATACCCTCTGGTACAATAGGAGTTAAGGTGAGGTGAGGAATATGGCAGTGTTCTGCTGTCCAGTTTGTGAGAAGGGTTGCTGTAGATTTGGTTGGGGCTAGTTTGAGTCCATTTGAGGTGAACCAGCTGTGTAGTGAAATCAGATACGGTTAAAGGAGTTGTGTGGCTGCGTTTGCATCTCGAGTGTGTGAGTGTTATGTCATCTGCATAAGAGGCTGCATGTATTTAGGGTGTGTGGGGGTATGGGTAGGTTGTGCATGTATTGGATGAAGAGTGTTGCTGACAAGACCGATCCCTGTCTGGTGTTTGATGACTGGCCAGCAAGTGTTACATAAGCACATCTGCATGCTGGATAGTTGAGCAGCCTTCTTTTTGTGTTATTGTGGATGTTTGTGTTGAGAATTCTGCATGTAAGGTTGTGGCGAGGAATAGCATCAAAAGTCAATTGTAACGAGAAGTGTTCTGTGTGCTGGCCTAGCTGAATTGATGTCAACAAAAACTTTATGTGTGAGGTCTGTAAGAAGGGCGTTTGTGGAGTGTAGTGGCCTAACGCGCGTTGTGATGTAGCTAGGGGAATGTAAGGTGTGGTTAGTTGTAACTTATGGCGTTTGGTAACTTTTGAGGGGGGTAGTCTTTATTTGGTCTGGGGATTGTGATGAGTATACCATGCTTCCAGATGTTGGGTATTGTGTTGTTTGAATAGCTGTAGTTTGATATGTTGGTGAATGCTTGAATGCCATGTGGTCCCAAGTGTCTAAGCATCTAAAGTGTATTTTACTTGCATTGTCTGGGCCACAGGCAGATGAGTGTTTGAGGTTATTCATAATGTGCTTTGTCTGACTGTTAATGCAGGGTGCATAGTCAGGGTCTGTGGGGGATTGTCACTTTCTTTGGATGACTTGTCAAGTATCATGGTGGGGGTTAAGGTGGCTGACTCGTGAGAAATAACTGATGAGAATGTTTGCTTGTTGTTTGTTTGAAGGTATGGTGTTTGTTGTTGTGATGGCAGCATGTGATTGTGTTGTGTTGCTGTTGGAAAGTGTTATGCTGTTTATTTTTTTGTAGAGTTTGCTGGTTTTTGTTGTTGTGATGGCAGCATGTGATTGTCTTGTGTTGCTGTTGGAAAGTGTTATGCCGTTTATTTTTGTGTAGAGTTTGCTGGTTTTTGTTGTTGTGATGGCAGCATGTGATTGTCTTGTGTTGCTGTTGGAAAGTGTTATGCTGTTTAGTTTTTTGTAGAGTTTGCTGGTTTTTGTATTGTGATCTAGTGTTTGGAGGTAACTATTCCAGTTTAGTGTTTGTTGTTCTAGTATTTTGTTGTTACTTTGAGTGTTTAGTGCTTGTATTTGTTGTGCAGTGTCCTGCGTGTGGGACGTTGGGGATTGTTTTAATTTGTCGTGTTGTCTAATGAGGCCTATAATTTATGGTGTAAAGTTGCGGTAGCATTGCTTTCTGTTACCTCTAGGGATGTGTTTTGTCTGCATTTTGAACAATTGTATTGAAGGAGTGTACGGCATCATTGATGTTTGTGATAGGTGTACTGTTTAAAGTTTCGAGGTATAGTTCTGGTTCAGTTGTGAATGCTTCTCAATTAACTCTTTTATAATTTGTGCATGTGTGTCTGTGGCCAGCTGGGGTGATTCTGGTTTTGGTGGTGATGGTGATCGGTAGGTGGTCAGAACTCCAGGTTTTGACCACCCTCCAAAAATTCATGGAGTCGAAGTTGGGGGGACAAGAGATAATGTCTGCTGATGAGGGGGTGTAGAGGGCTTGGAGGGAAATATGGGTGTCTATCTATCTATTTATTGCCTGTCGCTGTAATTCTCGAAGAGGTGGCCACGAACGAACCGCCCCCATGCACCTCTGTCCCCAGTCAGTCGACGCCCCTCCTCCCAACCAGCACCGCCTTCATTCATATACTTTCTCCTTCGGTGCACCTCTCCCTCTCTGTCCTTCCACCTCGCTCTCGTACACCCTCTTAGTCATTCTCTCGCTTTCCATACTTTCCATATGGCCAAAAACACCTCAAGTTGTTCCTTTTCGACACTTTTTCCAGCACATCTACCTCCACACCACACCTCCTTCTTACTTCCTCATTCGTCTGTCTATCCCTCCATGTACCTCCGCACGCTCTTCTCAAGTAACTAATTTCCATCGCTCTCACTCTTGGTCTGAGTCTCTTCCCGAACGTCCATGCTTCGCTTCCGTAAGTTAGTGTCGGGATAACCACACTGTCATGCAAGGACTTCTTCACTTCCATACTGACCACCCTATTTCTTGTTACTGCTTACAACGTTCCTACAACCCTCTTCCCCTGTTGCATCCTCTGCCGCACTTCTTCATCCATAGTCCTATTTTTACTCAACACACTGCCCAGATACTTAAAAGAGCTGACGATCTCCATAGCCTGACCGTTCAACTTCACCTCATACTCTGTGACTTCACCCCTTTCTAAGACCATGACCTTGCTCTTCCCCGCATTTACCTTCAGATTCCGTTTTTCGCACACTATTCCAAACTCATTTACTCGCATTTATTATCGCTCATCAGAACTGTATCATCCGCAAACAGAAGTATAGGCAGCTTCCACTCATTTCCCTCCCTTTTCAGCAATACACCAACATCCACTGCTCTTCCTAGTATTTCTTTCATGAATCCATCCATATATACAGTAAACAACCACAGGGACATCACACACCCCTGTTTCAACCCAACATTCAGATCAAAGAACTCGCTCTGCTCATTCTCCACACGTACTGCCGCCTTGCTCGCTACCACTACTTGCTCGCTACCGCCAGCCGCTGCAGACGCTCTGTCAACGCTCTCACGATATCGATCATAATTTGAGTATTAACTACTCATCCTCTTCATTCTTGTGCATGAAAGGTGGTTAAGAGCACGTTTAACCATCCTGTAGCTTAGTAAGTAACACTGCACGATGCTTCCATGTTATTTCAACCAGTAGACCATTTAAACCAGTAGCTCGGAGGGTTCCATGTCATTTCAACCAGTAGACCATTTCAACCAGTAGCTCTCAACCAGTGCCAAATTAACCCAGACCAACCAAACCAGTGCCAAAATATAGTACTATCCTAACCTAACCTATCCTAACCGTATTGGTTGATTTGGTACTGGTTGAAATGGTCTACTGGTTGAGTTGACCGGTCACCCTGCACGATATTTCGCTGTGTATTGACTGATAAACTTTGTGTTTATCACAAGACTCCTGCTCGGACAGGGCGCCACTAGCGCCATCTATTGTTTTGTTTTGTTTTGTAAACAAACGCTCTCTTAATATCTTATATAAAATCGTAGCCCCTAATTTTACCCATTACCTACTGTAGTAAGTATCTATTTAACTGCCTTGTATGTAAGTAAAGCTTTGCATATTAATTTGCTAATAAACAATATTGTTTACTAACTAACCTGCCTACAGGGACTAATGCCGACGCCATTTTGTATACAAACTTTTTTGGGAGATTATACATATTAAATTCCAGACAATTTTGTACCAAATTTAAGTGCATTCATTTATCTTTTCCCCTTAGATAATTATATTCTTGACTTTTTCTCCTCAGACTGATTTTACTTTAAGCTAAGGGTGGTATTTGTACAAACTAACCTAGCCTAACCCAACCTGCCAAGCTTTTAACCTAACCCAAACCTAGCCTAGCCTATAGCCGGCCAATCTGTTTTTATTATTAACTCTTGTAGATATTGTATTTAGTATCCTACTGTAGCTATATATATATCTGTAATTTTAGTTGTTGCTTGCACGATCTTGTAGTAACCTTTGACTGATACACTTTTATCTAAAAAGAGTAGGCTACTGCTTTACTAGGCTACAGCGACACCAGGGCCATCTGTTGATACAGTATATTAACCCCTTGTGTGCAGTCACACTTTATTTTTATATAATCTCTATTTGGTGAATTGTATATTTAGTTACATATTCTGTTATATATATATTTGTTTAAGGATAGGTTATCACAACTGGTAGTCTATTTCTGCGTATTTCAATTTTATTATTTTCGGTTAGGCTATTCAACGCTGGTAGCCTATTGTTGCGTATTTCAATTTTTCATTATTTTTTTGGTTAGGCTATCACCCTTGGAAGCCTAATTCTGAGTATCTAAACATTTTTGTTTTCGGTTAGGCTATAACCCCTGATAACCTATTAATGTGTATTTAAACATATTTGTTTTCGGTTGAAGTGATTGAAGTGTTTTTAAAGTGAGTGAAGTGTTTTAAAGTGAGTTAAGTGTTTTAAAGTGAGTGAAGTTTTTTTAAGTGAGTGAAGTGATCTGAAAAAAGTGACTGTCACCATGCCTCGCGCTTGTACGAACTGCGCCGGTAGGTTCGGTGAGTCCATGTTTGCTACTGTCGATCTTCAAGTCTGCCGGCTCTGCCAGCAACGAGAGAATTTTACAGTGAAATTAGATGAAGCCTACAACAAGATCAACGTCTTCACCATGAAGCTGGAATCACTCCAATAGTTTGTAACACTCAACGTTGGAGTACCACAAACTTCAATTGTCACCGCAACTCCAGCAGCCACCAACGCCCCAACGTCAACTGCCAACATTTCAATGCCTGCAGTAGCCACTTCAGGTGATGGTTCCGATATTCAAGAAACAAATAGTGACTCTCTTCCCCCTCAAGATAACTTCTGTGTCATGAGGAACAACGTTTTCCCCAAGACCAGGAAACCCATACCGATTATTGAGTGTCAAAACCGTTTCTAGATACTCACAGACTCGGATGACGAAGAGGAAATAGAAGAAGTCCGGCTCGTGGGAGACTCGATGATACATGGTCAGCTCACAGAGTTTTGCGCCAGGGTACCTAAGACCAGGAAGCGTTTTTGTATCCCTGGTGGTGGTGTGGATTACGTAGTTGCTGCAGTTGACGAAGTATCAAAGCTGGCCCCTGCTAATACAATGTACGTCATCCACGTTGGATCCAACGATGTACAGCGAACCCGGTCGGAAGATTTGCTTTTAACCCCTTCAGACTCATATGATGCAGAGGTAGCCAGATTAGCAATAAGAAATAGAGTTCTCTCACTCTTATAATTACCTCTCCAAAATTAGTTTTATGCCCACAGCTAACTCAAAGACAACTGCAGAGGTTGAATTAACTAAACTAAAGGTTATTAAATACCCCTGATGGTAACAAAGGCTTTAAAGTATACCCTAATAGGCTCAAAATCGCGTCATATGTCGGAGAGGGTTAAAGTACCAGCAGCTGATCAAGTCGTTTAAGGAGAAGTCATCAAGGATCATCGTCTCAGGAATCGTCCCCCGGCTCGGTGTAGAGAGCCGATTTTACAACATAGCCACCAGCACAAATCGTTGTCTAGCAAACCTCTGCAGGAAGGAGAATGTGGGATTCGTCGACACCTGGGACAATTTCTACTATGATGACTATTTGTTTTTGGACGATGGAGTTCATCTGAACCAGGTGGGAGCAGCACGTTTTGGGAGTCTTCTCAACAATGCGGTGAAGGATTTTCGGAGAAGAAATCGACTCAGCACAGGACAACCAGGAAGGAGGACCGAAGACGGCAAGGACGGCAACCTGCAAAGGAATTAAATTCTAATCCGTCAAGAACTGCGAATTTGGATAAAGCTCCACCAACACGACCCAAATTCAAAACCGCCAGGGATAACGACCGAGGACCGAGGACAGCCATGAATGTAAATGTAGATCCGACCAAAACCAAAAATTTGATTAAAGAACGTTCTGCGAGTTCTAAAACCGCAACTTTAAAGGTTTTCTATGCAAACGCTCGTAGCATACGCAATAAATTTTCAGATTTAGAGGAACTAGTGTTTACAGAAAATTATGATGTGATTGGCATAACAGAATCTTGGCTCAATACAGAAGATAGAGACTTTTTAGCAGAGTATTCACTTCCCGGTTATGTAATGTTTGAGAACAGCCGAATAAATGAAAATGGAGGTGGCGTTTTATTTTATATCAAAGAAAGTCTTAACCCGACCCTCTTGTCAAAACCTCAAATTGTGAACGTCGACACATCTTTTGTGCTAATAAAGAATAATAAAGGTACAAAAATAATACTTGCATTAATATACAGACCTCCAGGTCAATCAGTGCAAACTGACCGAGAAATTTATGATCAAATTGCAGATGTAAGTAACTCACAAGATACCGTATTTTTTGGCGACATTAATTTACCTATGACCAAGTGGGGCGATACTCTTACTTCACACTCCGGACATGACTTGCATGCGCACTTGCAAGAGATTTTGCTTTATAAATTTTTTCGATCGCCGACCTGTGGAAATAACGTTCTTGACCTCAGAAATGTAAAGTACTAAATATCGGATACCAAAATGAGAAAGCAAACTATTTGATGAATGGCACTCAGCTTAAGAATGTAAACAGGGAAACCGATCTGGGAGTAACAATATCGAGTAACCTAATACCGAGTCAACAATGTTCAGAAGTTGTTAAGAAGGCAAACAAAATAATTGGCTTTATAGGCAGGTCATTTGAGCATAAATCCAAAGACGTTATCCTAACCCTTTACAATTCCTTAGTCCGCCCTCTTCTGGAATACTGCGTTCAATCCTGGTGCCCTTATTACCAAAAAGATATAGACAAGCTAGAACGAGTTCAACGTAGAGTTACCAAAATGATACCTAGCCTAAAGAACAAACCATACGGTGAGCGTCTTAGAGAATTAAATCTATTTCCTTTAACCCAGCGCAGATTAACACCTTACCAGCGGCCTAGGCGGTAACTTCTACTACCTGCCAAGCGGGGGGTTTTACCCTAAACGAGCTTATTTCCGTGCTCTTTTTCATGCATAAACAAGAGCCAGAGCGTAATACAATTATGTATCCCTGAAAGGGCGTTAATTGAGCTTTCCAATGACACCAGAACCATCCTTCTACGACCACGCGTTCTCTTGCAACGATCGTGCAAGTCTAGTGCAAAATCCCTAAAATACGGTAATTTTCTTACATAATTCCCTGTGTATCGAGGCAGTGAGTATGAGAGTGTGTGGAGTAGATGTCGGTAGTCGCGCGGGACCCGTGCCGAGCGGTCATGAGCCGACCTATGCTCCTCCCACCGCTCGGCTCTCTCTCAGAGCACATTACATGCTCAGTTGACGATATGCAACACAATCTAGATAAATTGTCATGTTGGGCCCAAATTTGGCAAATGAGTTTCAATGCGGATAAATGTAAAGTACTACATGTCGGAGGTAAAACAGAGAGTGTGTGAAGGAAGGAAGGTTTTCGGAGCAATGGGAAGTATGTGGAAGACGAGAAATCTCGGAGTGAAAGTAAAAAGTGCACTGTATCAAGGAATTGTTGTGCCAACAGTGATGTATGGGGCTGAGACATGGGCTCTGAAGAAAAAGGAGAAAAGAGGGCTGGATGTGATGGAGATGAGCTGCTTGAGGAGTATGTGTGGAGTTACTCGTAGAGACAGATTGAGGAATGAAGAGATACGTAGGAGAGTGGGGCAGCAGGAACATTTGTCAGCCAGAGTGGACAGAAGGGTGCTGAGCTGGTATGGTCATGTTGAACGAATGGGAGATGAAAGGCTTACAAAGAGAATATGTGAGTCAGGTACAAGGGGAGATAGAAGGGCAGGAAGACCCCCATTGAGATGGAGAGACTGTGTAAGAAAGGCTTTGGATGATAGAGGAATGACTATAGATCAGGCAGGGGAAGTGGTGGTGGACAGGAGTGAATGGAGAATGCTTGTGAATAGTTGAGTGAACATGTGGTCATTTGGAGTAAGGGGTCGGGCGCAAGTTTGACTAGATAATAGTCCATCAGGCGCCTGGCCCGGGGGGACGATTAATATGAAGGGTGTGCCTGGAAGTGTGGTGGGAGGGCTTGTGGCTTTGGCTCCGCTGCATGTCTGCCTGCCGAGATCGGAACCTCTCCGGGTGGTCAGGGGCCGGGGGAGTGCTGGAGCGACCTTGGTAACCCTGGTCTCTGGGTCTTCTCCTGGGTGACCTGGATGTGTGTGAGTTTGTGTTTTTTATCTGTGTTTATTTTTTGTTTTATGTTGTTTTTGTATTTTCCCTGTTCTTGCTCTGTCTTGAGTCGGCTACCCCCAAAATGGGGATTGGGCCTGAGCATATAGATAGATAGATAGACTACATGTCGGATACCTAAATGAGAAAGCAAACTATTCGATGAATGGCACTCAGCTTAAGAATGTAAACAGAGAAACTGATCTGGGAGTAACAATATCGAGTAACCTAAAACCGAGTCAACAATGTTCAGAAGTTGTTAAGAAGGCAAACAAAATAATTGGCTTTATAGGCAGGTCATTTGAGCATAAATCCAAAGAAGTTATCCTAACCCTTTACAATTCCTTAGTCCGCCCTCTTCTGGAATACTGCGTTCAATCCTGGTGCCCTTATTACCAAAAAGATATAAACAAGCTAGAACGAGTTCAACGTAGAGTTACCAAAATGATACCTAGCCTAAAGAACAAACCATACGAAGAGCGTCTTAGAGAATTAAATCTATTTCCTTTAACCCAGCGCAGATTAAGAGGCGACTTAATTCAAGTGTTCAAAATCATCAAAGGCATCGACAATATGAACTGTAGTAAGTACTTCACTATCAACCAATCTAATTACACACGGGGAAACGGTTGCAAAATTATTGGTAAATCTTTTAACTCGCACGAATCTAAGAATTTCTTCTTCAATCGAGTTGTCAACTTGTGGAATGGGCTTCCCCGAAACGTTATAGACTGCAGCACCGTTGATTCATTTAAATTCCGCCTAGACAAATATCTCGCATCAAACCCGCGACTGACTGCGTTTGTAAATGAATAACTTTATCCTCCCCTCAGTTACTAACCCATATGTCCCCTACTAACTTCCTAGTCCTGCCACATTAGTGGCAGGGCAGTAGTTCCCTTTCCAATGTTCCCTTACCCACTCTAAACCACTGTTTGGACACTTGATCCTCAGTGTTTTGGAGGACAAGCAGCCTAGAAGGGTCACTAGATCTGTTGTTGCTTGATTTCCTTTGTACTCCTTTGTACTTTGTACTTTGCATCGGTACACCTTCATATGCCTTTACCGCTGCCAAGCTTGAGTTGAACTTTTATTTTCAAAGACACCAACACCATCATTAATGTAATGAGAGAGAGAGAGAGAGAGAGAGAGAGAGAGAGAGAGAGAGAGAGAGAGAGAGAAAGAGAGAGCAAAAAAAGATGTAGGTCGGGTTCTCCTTCCCAATTATCATTCTCGATAGAAATATTTTGCATTTGCTTATGCTCATCCTATTTTCACTTCCCATTGTAATTCTTTCTCTTACTTGCACTTGTATTTCTCTGTCCGTACTGGCTTCAAACTTACCTGTGACAATTATTAGTAAGAATCAGTTCCTATAAAACTTGCACAAAATATCTAGTGAATTATTGGTCAGTTGGCACAGGCACGGATAACTATCATAAGGGAGTGAACTCCTGTGTTCATAATGTCTCTGTTCTGGTAATAATGTGCCTCAAGTACTGTAGTATACCAATATTTGGTTAACGTACGATATTACTAAGCTTTCTAGGATATAAAGGGCTAGAAAGACATATCTATTACTCTTGGCTGAGGGGCACAGGACCTTGGGTGGGGCTTTGGTTTCCTGGGCGTTTCTGCACCCTCCTCAGCTCCTCGCCTTGGAGTGGCTTCGGTCACCTGGGCTTTATTAATGGTAAGCAGGGAGGGTTCTATGAGGGTGCTCGGTTATGGCCTTTGTATTGCTCTGGAACTTGAGGCTGCTCAGCCAGACAGCCTGGGTGAACAGCAACAATAACAACAACTCTTGGCTCTTATACAATCTTCCTAAACTTAACAGAATCATCAAATGATAGTAATATATATATATATATATATATATATATATATATATATATATATATATATATATATATATATATATATATATATATATATATATATATGTATATGTACGTATATATATGTATATATATATATATATTTATATATATATATAGAATGGAGTAATCATAGTTCAAGGGATAACTATGCGCAAAAACCTTTATATTCTCCCTAGAGCTTCATGTAATTTAGGTTATATCAACATAACCTATATTATGTCGGAAGACTCCAATTATTCAGAAATGAAAACATACTCTCGTTTCAGATAGTCTTCCTTTAATCTGCGCCATTAAAAGTTCCATTATCAAAAGTCTGCCAGTATTAGCATATCCCAAAAGGCCCACCTTTACTTAGAGGAAATTGTAAAACGAACGAACTTCTGCAATATGTGTATATATCTAAGGGGGACACTGTGTTGAAAGTATTACCACTAAATTAGAAAATATTATAAGAGTTAGATTTATATAGCTATTATTTTACATTTCACAATCATTCTATATCTTTTAATATAGATGTTGCATTTTGATGAAACATATATGGGTAAACAGTCCACAACCATTGAACATTATATATTTAATGATAAATTTTAGTTTTCTAACTATACTGTATATGTTATTATAGACAAATGTTTTGTTAATGCAGCAACATATAATTTACGATACTATTAAAACTACAGAAAGAATATATTTACTTCCATATATGCATACATATACTGTATATGGTCTATACGAAGTGTTTAAGTCTCACATATTTAATCACAGGGTTTAAGGCTTGTCAAGACTTTAATTTTGAGACCAGATCGTACAACTTGATGTTTCTTGGTCTTTCCCTCGTTGCATCTCTCCACGTTCACAGTCTTGCATCTATTCACCCAATTTATATTATCCATCCTCTCCACATGCTCAAACCATCCCACCTTGCGTGTATGCATCTGTGTACTGATACTTGTGATACCTACTGTATATACCTCCTCAACACATCAGTAGGCATCCTGTCTTGAAGTATTTTTTGTTTCTATGTGATTGAGGGAGGAAAAAGGCATAACTGCCTATAGCGAGTGCCTCCCCCATAGTTGAAAGAGTGACAGGGCCAAAATCAAGGGACGTTCGAGCCAAAATGCCTGGACACACGGAGTTTGAAGCAATTTAAGTCATAGGAAGAGGGAAAGACTGATTCTGGGAGAGAGTTCCAGAGCTCAGCTGTTGAGTAGAAGAAAGTTTGAGAGTAACGTTTCACTCTTCGGTTGGAGAGTAGCACAGAGTAGGGGTGGGATTAAGTTGCAAGACGGGTACCACGTGC
The DNA here is from genome assembly GCA_037953745.1 of Lithodes maja. Classification (NCBI taxonomy): domain Eukaryota; kingdom Metazoa; phylum Arthropoda; class Malacostraca; order Decapoda; family Lithodidae; genus Lithodes; species Lithodes maja. Next base: position 4,928 of record JBAKBP010030755.1, on the reverse strand, counting down.
CCTACGTAAATGAGGTGGTATGCACTGGGATAGCTCTGAGGAACACTGATTATTATAGTAGCTAGAATAGCGAGAGAGATGCAACATTGCGGCGGAGAGAGAGAGATTGCAGAGAGTTGGTGAGTGGACGGGAGTTAATGATACGAAAGGCCTTCCTTTCAATTTTGTCTAGGAGAGCGGTGTGAGAGGAACCTCCCCACACATGTGAACAAAACTCAATACAAGGGCGCACTATGCCCCTGTACAGAGCAAGAAGCTGTGCAGGGGAAAAGAACCCCCTAAGACGGTTGAGCACACCCAGCTTCTGGGAGGCTGCCTTAGCAAGACTGGTAATATGGTCCTTCCAAATGAGAGCAGAAGAAAAAGAGACACCAAGAATATTGAGAGAAGATGAAGGGTTGAATTTTGTATTGTTGAAGAATAAGGGATAGTCCGCTGGGAGATCCTGACGGGTAGATAGATGGAGAAATTGGGGTTTGGAAGCATTAAAGTTAACAAGGTTTTCTCTGCCCCAATTGGAAATAGTATTTAGATCAGAATTTAAGAGTACTATGGCTTCATTACGTTTGTCGTTGAGGGATTGCTGGCTGGGGCGTTCTGAAAAACTAATGGAGTAGTGCAAGGTTGAGTCGTCTGCGTACGAATGGATAGGAATTAAGGTACAGTTAAGGAGATCATTTATAAAAATTAGAAAGAGAATAGGAGATAGGACAGAGCCCTGAGGAACACCGGAGTTTATAGTGTGAGGAAGTGAACAATGGCCGTCCACAACCGCGGCTATGGAACGGCCGGAAAGGAAATTGGAGACAAAGGCACATATGGAGGGATAGAAACCGAAGGAGGGTAGTTTAGAAATTAAAGATTTATGCCAAACTCTATCGAAGGCTTTCGATATGTCTAGTGCAATAGAAAAAGTCTCACCGAAGTCCCGAAAGGAGGATGACCAAGAGTTAGTAATATATGAAAGAAGATCACCAGTAGAGCGACCCTTAAGGAAGCCATACTGGCGATCTGAGAGCAGATTATGAGAAGAAAAATGCTTACATACATCATACACCCTTCTGTTTACTGATACTTGTGATACCTACTGTATATACGTCCTCAACACATCAGTAGGTATCCTGTCTTGAAGTAATGGTCCCATACACCCATATGTTTACTGATACTTGTGATACCTACTGTATATACCTCCTCAACACATCAGTAGGTATCCTGTCTTGAAGTAATGGTCCCATACACCCATCTGTTTACTGATACTTGTGATACCTACTGTATATACCTCCTCAACACATCAGTAGGTATCCTGTCTTGAAGTAATGGTCCCATACACCCATCTGTTTACTGATACTTGTGATACCTACTGTATATACCTCCTCAACACATCAGTAGGTATCCTGTCTTGAAGTAATGGTCCCATACATTCATCTGTTTACTGATACTTGTGATACCTACTGTATATACCTCCTCAACACATCAGTAGGTATCCTGTCTTGAAGTAATGGTCCCATACACCCATCTGTTTACTGATACTTGTGATACCTACTGTATATACCTCCTCAACACATCAGTAGGTATCCTGTCTTGAAGTAATGGTCCCACACACCCATCTGTTTACTGATACTTGTGATACATACTGTATATACCTCCTCAACACATCAGTAGGTATCCTGTCTTGAAGTAATGGTCCCATACATCCATATGTTTACTGATACTTGTGATACCTACTGTATATACCTCCTCAACACATCAGTAGGTATCCTGTCTTGAAGTAATGGTCCCATACATCCATATGTTTACTGATACTTGTGATACCTACTGTATATACCTCCTCAACACATCAGTAGGTATCCTGTCTTGAAGTAATGGTCCCATACATCCATATGTTTACTGATACTTGTGATACCTACTGTATATACCTCCTCAACACATCAGTAGGTATCCTGTCTTGAAGTAATGGTCCCATACATCCATATGTTTACTGATACTTGTGATACCTACTGTATATACCTCCTCAACACATCAGTAGGTATCCTGTCTTGAAGTAATGGTCCCATTCACCCATATGTTTACTGATACTTGTGATACCTACTGTATATACCTCCTCAACACATCAGTAGGTATCCTGTCTTGAAGTAATGGTCCCATACACCCATATGTTTACTGATACTTGTGATACCTACTGTATATACCTCCTCAACACATCAGTAGGTATCCTGTCTTGAAGTAATGGTCCCATACACCCATCTGTTTACTGATACTTGTGATACCTACTGTATATACCTCCTCAACACATCAGTAGGTATCCTGTCTTGAAGTAATGGTCCCATACACCCATCTGTTTACTGATACTTGTGATACCTACTGTATATACCTCCTCAACACATCAGTAGGTATCCTGTCTTGAAGTAATGGTCCCATACACCCATCTGTTTACTGATACTTGTGATACCTACTGTATATACCTCCTCAACACATCAGTAGGTATCCTGTCTTGAAGTAATGGTCCCATACACCCATCTGTTTACTGATACTTGTGATACCTACTGTATATACCTCCTCAACACATCAGTAGGTATCCTGTCTTGAAGTAATGGTCCCATACACCCATATGTTTACTGATACTTGTGATACCTACTGTATATACCTCCTCAACACATCAGTAGGTATCCTGTCTTGAAGTAATGGTCCCATACACCCATATGTTTACTGATACTTGTGATACCTACTGTATATACCTCCTCAACACATCAGTAGGTATCCTGTCTTGAAGTAATGGTCCCATACACCCATATGTTTACTGATACTTGTGATACCTACTGTATATACCTCCTCAACACATCAGTAGGTATCCTGTCTTGAAGTAATGGTCCCATACACCCATATGTTTACTGATACTTGTGATACCTACTGTATATACCTCCTCAACACATCAGTAGGTATCCTGTCTTGAAGTAATGGTCCCATACACCCATCTGTTTACTGATACTTGTGATACCTACTGTATATACCTCCTCCACACATCAGTAGGTATCCTGTCTTGAAGTAATGGTCCCATACACCCATATGTTTACTGATACTTGTGATACCTACTGTATATACCTCCTCAACACATCAGTAGGTATCCTGTCTTGAAGTAATGGTCCCATACACCCATATGTTTACTGATACTTGTGATACCTACTGTATATACCTCCTCAACACATCAGTAGGTATCCTGTCTTGAAATAATGGTCCCATTCACCAATATGTTTACTGATACTTGTGATACCTACTGTATATACCTCCTCAACACATCAGTAGGTATCCTGTCTTGAAGTAATGGTCCCATACACCCATATGTTTACTGATACTTGTGATACCTACTGTATATACCTCCTCAACACATCAGTAGGTATCCTGTCTTGAAGTAATGGTCCCATACACCCATATGTTTACTGATACTTGTGATACCTACTGTATATACCTCCTCAACACATCAGTAGGTATCCTGTCTTGAAGTAATGGTCCCATACACCCATCTGTTTACTGATACTTGTGATACCTACTGTATATACCTCCTCCACACATCAGTAGGTATCCTGTCTTGAAGTAATGGTCCCATACACCCATATGTTTACTGATACTTGTGATACCTACTGTATATACCTCCTCAACACATCAGTAGGTATCCTGTCTTGAAGTAATGGTCCCATACATCCATATGTTTACTGATACTTGTGATACCTACTGTATATACCTCCTCCACACATCAGTAGGTATCCTGTCTTGAAGTAATGGTCCCATACACCCATATGTTTACTGATACTTGTGATACCTACTGTATATACCTCCTCAACACATCAGTAGGTATCCTGTCTTGAAGTAATGGTCCCATACACCCATATGTTTACTGATACTTGTGATACCTACTGTATATACCTCCTCAACACATCAGTAGGTATCCTGTCTTGAAGTAATGGTCCCATACACCCATATGTTTACTGATACTTGTGATACCTACTGTATATACCTCCTCAACACATCAGTAGGTATCCTGTCTTGAAGTAATGGTCCCATACACCCATATGTTTACTGATACTTGTGATACCTACTGTATATACCTCCTCAACACATCAGTAGGTATCCTGTCTTGAAGTAATGGTCCCATACATTAATCTGTTTACTGATACTTGTGATACCTACTTTATATACCTCCTCAACACATCAGTAGGTATCCTGTCTTGAAGTAATGGTCCCATACACCCATCTGTTTACTGATACTTGTGATACCTACTGTATATACCTCCTCAACACATCAGTAGGTATCCTGTCTTGAAGTAATGGGCCCATACACCCATCTGTTTACTGATACTTGTGATACCTACTGTATATACCTCCTCAACACATCAGTAGGTATCCTGTCTTGAAGTAATGGTCCCATACATCCATATGTTTAATGATACTTGTGATACCTACTGTATATACCTCCTCAACACATCAGTAGGTATCCTGTCTTGAAGTAATAGTCCCATACACCCATATGTTTACTGATACTTGTGATACCTACTGTATATACCTCCTCAACACATCAGTAGGTATCCTGTCTTGAAGTAATGGTCCCATACACCCATATGTTTACTGATACTTGTGATACCTACTGTATATACCTCCTCAACACATCAGTAGGTATCCTGTCTTGAAGTAATGGTTCCATACACCCATATGTTTACTGATACTTGTGATACCTACTGTATATACCTCCTCAACACATCAGTAGGTATCCTGTCTTGAAGATAATTGGTCCCATACACCCATATGTTTACTGATACTTGTGATACCTACTGTATATACCTCCTCCCACACATCAGTATATCATAGTCAGACCCATACACCCATCTGTTTACTGATACTTGTGATACCTACTGTATATACCTCCTCCACACATCAGT
>JBAKBP010030754.1:0-25303 GCA_037953745.1 Lithodes maja | reverse complement strand
CTACCACAACCACAACTACCACAACAACCACAACTACCACAACCACAACTACCACACCATATCACAACTACCACAACCACAACTACCACAACAACCACAACAACCACAACCACAACTACCACAACATACAATACAACCACAAAACCACAACTACCACAAAAACCACAACTACCACAACCACAACTACCACAACCACAACTACCACAACTACCACAACAACCACAACTACCACAACATACAATACAACCACAAAACCACAACAACCACAACTACCACAACACACAATACAACCACAAAACCACAACCACAACTACCACTACCACAACTACCACAACCACAACTACCACAACTACCACAACAACCACAACCACAACTACCACAACCACAACTACCACACCATATCACAACTACCACAACCACAACTACCACACCATATCACAACTACCACAACCACAACTACCACACCATATCACAACTACCACAACCACAACTACCACAACTACCACAACAACCACAACCACAACCACAACTACCACAACAACCACAACCACAACTACTACACCATATCACAACTACCACAACCACAACTACCACAACCACAACTTCCACAACAACCACAACCACAACTACCACAAGTACCACACCATATCACAACTACCACAACCACAACTACCACAACCACAACTACCACAACTACCACAACCACAACTACCACAACCACAACTACCACAACCACAACTACCACAACCACAACTACCACAACCACAGCAACCACAACAACCACAACCACAACAACCACAACCACAACTACCACAACCACAACTACTACAACTTACAATACAACCACAAAACCACAATAACTAAAGCTACCACCACTACAACCACAACTATAGAAACTACCAATTCACCCAGAGGTCAATTTATAGCCGCGTGTAAAACCTGGTAATGTGTACTGAGGTGTGTTATAGGTTTACCTGTGTGAGAGAGAGAGAGAGAGAGAGAGAGAGAGAGAGAGAGAGAGAGAGAGAGAGAGAGAGAGAGAGAGAGATATTTGGTGTAGTAGAAGTGGTCTGTACCGCACTCTCGATCATTCTTATCATTAGTTATATGTAGAAACCATTCGTATGTGTGTCTTGTGTGTACATCTGTGGGTGTGTGCATATATTGGGTACACATGGATGTCTGTATGTACTGTACTTATTTTGGTCCATGTGTGAATATTCCTGTTTTATGTACTGTATATGTAGACCTATGTGATTGCAATGTGTATGTGCGTGTGGATGTGCTCGTGTGGATATGTGTACGTATAGTTGTGTGCGGGTGGATATGTGTACACGCGTAAAGGAGAGGGAACTGAATGCATACGTGTGTTTGAATCTATAACTATCCCTCGAAAAGGAAAAGTGAGAAGTGAAGTGGAAAAGAATGACTGGCAGAAAAGAGAGAGAGAGAGAGAGAGAGAGAGAGAGAGAGAGAGAGAGAGAGAGAGAGAGAGAGAGAGAGAGAGAGGAGGAAGAGAAAACATTGAGGAAAGGAAATAGAAGGGAAGGTGACAAAGGAGGTGGAGGAAATGGAGAGAGAGAGAGAGAGAGAGAGAGAGAGAGAGAGATATTGTAACATACATTATGATGTCAACTAACTGAAAGAAATGTAACCTTCAGCGAAATGGAAGTATAAACGATAAATACAGAGAGAGAGAGAGAGAGAGAGAGAGAGAGAGAGAGAGAGAGAGAGAGAGAGAGAGAGAGAGAGAGAGAGAGAAGGGGGAGTATGTTTGCCTCAATTAACACAACGTGGTAACAAGCCTGAGTGTTCGTTTGTAATTATGTCTCTCTCTCCCTCTCTCTCTCTCTCTCTCTCTCTCTCTCTCTCTCTCTCTCTCTCTCTCTCTCTGCCGGAATCCATGATATACTTTCATTAACATTGTTTACAATTTAGATTTAATAAACATAACTTCAGTAAATTATTTTGTATTAGCTATCTATCTATATCTATCTATATCTATCTATCTATCTATCTATCTATATAACCAAAACACACACCCACATGATTTTTTTCTCTCTCTCACTCTCATTGTCACTCTCTAACACACACACACACACTCACACACACACGAGTATTACCTAACCCTGTGACACATTTTCACAGTTTATTTTGGCGACCATTAGACGATTTTACACACCTTAGGAAGGATCTGTGGGAGTTTAAAGGGTAATTATTATCTCAATTAACCCTCTGCCTTCCGTATACCCTTCCTAATCTGAATAAGATCGTCTAGGTAGTTATGTAGAGCAGATTAACCAGACCCTAGTCGTTTTGGAGTTACAGAGGTTAGAGGTCATGATTTTTTCGCCTACTTACAGCGAATAGACTATAGTCACTGCTCCGAAAAACCCAAGTAGCTCTCACTAAGTTATGGATAAGTTATGGATCTCTTTGAAGTTACGGAGAAGTCGGCATAGTTTACACATATCAAACAAGCGTTATATTATGTTTGATCTGCAGTGATGGATGAAGAACAAATAATGACGTATATATATATATATATATATATATATATATATATATATATATATATATATATATATATATATTAAGGGGAGGTTTCCACTTGAGGGATTTTTTTCTTGACTCCTTTCTCCCTCATGTTTAGCCCCATTGCTTTTCTATTTTTAAGACGTTCGCCCCATTATTTTGACGATTTTAAGAACTTTCGACCCATTTCTGTCAATTTTAAGACCTTTCGTGCCATTTAGGTGTAGATTTTATCCTGGCGAGCGATAGCGAGCCTGTAATTTAAGAGGAACCGGCCTTCAGCCGGGACATTTTTCTACCGAAAAATGTACAAATTTATCTTGAAAGGGACTCAAGTAGGTGTAATCTTAAGCTTGATGGTACCTTTTGATACTTTTTGATGTGTTCGCCGCTCTTCTAGCGGCACCAAGGAGCGCGACGCCCCTCGTTATGGGTGGTGATTTGGTGCAGTAGACTGTTTGAAGCGACAGCTCGCTCCCTTGCGAGGATGGGCTCGTCTGGCACTTTTTGCAGTTCGACATCTAGGGCTCTCTTGAAGTTGTCTAACGAGATGTCCCTCATGTCTCTTACTCGCCGTGGGAGTTTGTTGAAGAGACGTGGGCCTCTGTGTGATAACCAGCCCTCTTGCAGAGAGCCCATAGCACCCCTGTTATTCATCCGGGGGATTTCGCATTCCCAGCCTCTCCTATCACTGAATTTCATGACTATCGGAGTATGTAGGTTTGGTACTAAACCCTCTGCGATTTTCCACGTGTATATTATTAGGTAACGTTCTCTTCTACGTTCCAGTGAGTACAGATTCAGTGCTCTTAAACGCTCCCAATAGTGTAGATGTTTTATCGAACTTATAATAATATTATGTGAAGTGAAATTTCTTTGTACACTCTCTACGTCATTTATTTCACCTGCTTTGTATGGGGATGTTAATACGCTACAGTATTCAAGCCGCGGTAGCACTAGAGATTTGAAGAGCGTTATCATAGGCAATTCACCGCGTGTTTTAAAAGTACGCAGAATCCAACCCGTTAGACGTTTCGCAGCCGCCACTTTGACCTGGTTATGTACTTTGAAACCCATATTTTCAGACATTAATACCCCAAGGTCTTTCACACTGTCTTTCCGTTCTATTATGTGGTTAGATTCTGTTAAGTAATTTGTAATTTCTTTAACACCATTATTATCTCCGTTATTAATTGGAATTTTTCCTCATTGAATTGCATGTTGTTTTCCCTGGTCCACTGGAACACTACATTCATGTCTTCCTGCAGTCGGCCCGTGTCCTCTTGTGTGTTTACTATCTTGCTTAATTTTGTGTCATCAGCAAAAGACGACACCGTACTGTGTCTGGTGTTGGTATCTATGTCGCAAATTAGTATGAGGAACAGAAGGGGCGCTAGCACTGTTCCTTGGGGCACTGAGCTTTTGACATCCGAAGGCTCAGAAGTGATTTGGTTTACTGCTACCGATTGTTTTCGGTTTACGAGGAAATTGTATATCCACCGTCCGATTTTCCCAGTTATACCTTTTGCTTTCAGTTTGTGGGCTATTATACCATGGTCACATTTATCAAATGCCTTAGCAAAATCGGTGTAAATGACATCCACGTATTTCTTTTCTTCTAGCGCTTTAAGAATTTTGTCATAGTGTTCCAAAAGTTGTGAGAGACATGATCTTCCCGCTCTGAACCCATGTTGACCGGTGTTGTGTAGTTCATTTGTCTCCATGAATGTTGAAATTTTGCTTCGCAGGACTCACTCGAAAACTTTAATGATGTGAGAGGTTAGAGCTACCGGGCGGTAGTTTTTTGGTAGTGCTTTACTCCCTCCTTTATGCAGTGGGGCAATTATTGCGTTTTTCAAGCTATCTGGTATGTCACCAGTGTCTAGACTCCTTCTCCACATTATAGCCAGGGGTTTTGAGAGGTTTTCCTTACATTTCTTCATTAGGATCGAATTCCATGAGTCCGGGCCTGGTGCCGAGTGGGATGGCATGTTGGAAATGGCCTCTTCTATGTCTTTTGGACCAAAATCAATATCCAGCATCTGAGGGGTTTCCATGAAAAATATATTTTGGTCTCTGGTGACTTTTGTTTCATCAGGCTCACTGAATGCCATTTCATACTGCCTGCTTAAGAGTTCGCTCATTTCCTTTTTGTCCCCTGTGAAAGAGCCGTCCCCTTTGCTCAGTGGGCCGATGTTTGATGTTGTTTTAGCCTTTTGTTTGGCGTATGAAAAGAAGTATTTGGAATTTTCCTTTATACCTGCAATAGCTTTCCTCTCCTCTTCCATATGTTGTAGTTCATATGATATGCTTAGCCTTTGTTCAATTTCCACAATTTCTCTATCTATTTTGACCTTTTGCCTATCCTGTAGATATGATGTGTGCGTCTTTGTGTGAGTAATTTTCTTCTTCTGTACAGCCTCCTCCTTTCCCGATCTTGTTTGCTTCTTCGTTTTGTTTGTCTTGCAGGTATATGGTGGCTACAGATTTGGGTCATGGTTTCTGTTATTAAGACTAGACATTCTGCTGGTGTCAGGTTATCCATTGAATCTTCCCAGTCTATTTCCTCCATTTCTTGATTTACCTCTTCCCACCTAATATTTTTGTTATTGAAGTTAAATTTACTGAAGGGGCCGGTTTTTGTTCTCGATTCTGAGGTTGTCTGTACACTTTCTAAGGTTGTTTTGATCTCAATTAATTTATGATCTGAGTATGTTGTGTCCGATATGTTAATGCTGTGTACTAGAGAGTCGTTGTTAGTGAAGACCAGGTCTAAGATATTGTTTTCCCGTGTGGGTTCAGCAATATGTTGGGTAAGACTAAAAAAATCACAAAGTTCAAAAAGCTCTCTCGTATTAGTATTTGCTTCTCCGGTGTTATTTGCCACTAACTGGTTTTCTAGTTGTCTCCATTTAATGTTTGGTAGTTTAAAGTCTCCTAGCCATATAATATTTGGTGTTGGGTTCCCCAGGGTTTCCACTTCTGATTTTATTTTGTTGAGCTGGGTTTTTAATTCTTCTCGGGATGAGTCTGGAGGCCTGTATGTAACAATAACTGCTAAATTTAGGGATTCTATTTTAACTCCAAGTATTTCCACCACTTCATTACTGTTATTTAGGAATTCAGTACATATCAGTGAGTCATGTATGTACAAGGCTACACCTCCATGTGATCTATGCGTTCTGTCCGCCCTATGTAGGTTGTAACCAGGAATCCATACCTCACTATCTTCCTGATCTTTAATGTGAGTTTCTGTGAGAGCCGCAAATATAGCGTTTCCTTCTCCTAGCAGGCCCCTAATAAATGGTACTTTGTTCGTGGTTCTATTTTTTTGGCCTTGGATATTTGCAAACAAGATTGGGGAGGGATTGTTTGGAGTACTATGTGTACCTAATAGTCTTCGGGATGTATTGGCCACTCTTGGGAGGCCAGGAGGTGCTCGAGGTGTTCTATGTGCTCTTCCATCTCCCTCAGTCTCTTCATCTTCATCTGCCCTTTCCCTCCTTGCCTTTTTCCTCTGTCTCGTCCTCGCATAGCTAGAGAGTTTTTTGGGCTACCATTCGTGTTAGGTCTAGCATATCTCCAAGTCCCTTTAATATGAAAAGCTGGGCATTTCATATTGTAGCAGGTCTTGTTCTCAAGTGATGTCTTGCAAAGGGATGGGTGGTGGTATTTGCAGGTTTCACCAAATCTACATTTTCCATGACTGGTTATGTTGTTGCAAATTTTGGGATGAGCAAATCTACATGAATTCCCATTATATTCGCCCTTTTGACCAAAGTAGCACCTTCTTTCCAGATAATATCTGCACACTGGTGTAGACAACCCCAGTAGGTGTGGCTGGGGCTGCGAGGGGTTATGTGGTGAGCTAAGTGTGGTTGTGGGTGATAGTGGGCTTGGTGTATGGGTGGGTGAGGCCTGGAGGGGGGTGGAGTTACGGGTCGGTTGTAGGTGGGCAGGTGGCAGTGGTGAGGGGGGAGACGATGTGGAAGGGGAGCCTGATATGGGGCTTGTTGCATCCTACGTTCATCCTGTATATGTATTTGATCAACAGCAGTAGGGTGGTCAATGGCCATAGATGGGATTAATGTGGGTGTTTTCTGGGTCTGGGGAGGTGTGGGGAGATGTGCGGCAGGGTTTGTGGATATGTAGGGTGCGAAAGGTTGTTGTTCGGCAGGCGATGTGTGTTGATGTGCAGGAGGCAATGTGGGCATTTTCATGGGAAGGTGTGCGTGTGTGGGTTGTGATATTAGTATGGGCCCTGAGGCCCCAATAGTTCCCCATTTTCTGTGAAAGGTAGCTATGTCTTGGCTATATTTCAGTCTATCTTGTACTTCTGTATTTTCTACAGTCTGTATGACTTGCCATGTGATATCGAAACAACTATCGCAGAAATGGAGGTTCTTCCCTCTTGTATTGTACGCCTCATTTATTGGTGTCAATCCTATGCAAATCCAGTGGTATGGTTGCTTGCATATCCGATATGCGGTGCCTTTATGCATGTGTATATTCATCTTACACCTCGTACAGTTGTCTCTGGTAGACATTTTTGTTTGTTTTTTTGTGTTTGTTTTTGTTTTTCCACCTGCCCTTACATGGGGGAGAGAGGGGGGGGGGGGGGGCTTGGAGGACAAGGAGGTGTTTGTTACGCGGTTTGTGGGGAGTGTGGGGGGGGGGGGGGAGTGCCACTCATTTACACTCGTTATGTTTAAACTTTAAGTAACTTTAAGTAACACTTTCAATAATTATCTTATGAAACAGAATTCTCACTGCCCTAACCACTTTTCCCGTTTTTGGTCGACTGTTTAGCGGAATATACGGCACTCTAGGAAAATAACGAACTTTCCAGGCTACCTATATATAGTATCTATTTTAATTTTCATATTTTACCTATCAACTTGATTCAACACTGCTCAGGTTCGAATTTTCGCCACATTTGGTTGCGTGGGAGATCTTTCTCTCCAATAACGTCACTACTAAACTGCGATATGGTCAAGAAATAATCTGCACTGATTTAATTTGTTTACATATTGTTTTTCTCTGTTTGCTATTATTTACGATATTTGTTTTGTCGGTACCCTTTCCTGTCGAGGTTAAGTTTCGCTTTTGGTAAAATCGTATAGGGGGAGGGGAGGGGACGTGTCCAGGAGAGCGAGGGGATATATGTGTTTATGGTCTTTGCGGTCACCGAGGGTATTTTGTTTACAGCATACGTCCTGTTCCCAAGCTAAAAGTTAAAAGTTCCCCTGACTTTAATTCTCTGTATTATACTTTCCTAGTTTATTTACGTGATATACGATGTTCACTATCACTTTTAACTTAGGCTTCCTATTTTCCCATAGCCCTGTTTGATTTCATAGGACTATATAGCTAACACTTTGCTTTGGGACGTAACGGTTTTTTCTTTCCCTTCTTCTTTCCACCCGCCTTATGGGCCTGCCCTAGGCCTGTCCTAGACCAGCGCCGTGGCACTGCTGTAGGAGTTAACGGATTTTTTCTCCAAAACGCGTATATCTCTCCAGATATTTTATCAATCGGTTCGATTTTGCACTTCACAGGACCGCGACACTACGTTTGTTTTTGTGTGTGATTTTTTGAAAGTTTAATCACCAGTATCCCGCGGGATAGTCGAAAAATCCCGGACCGCGACGGACGTGACCCTCCTCTCTGACTGACTCTTCTCTCTCTCCTACCTAGAGACCAAACTAAAAACCTCCCCTTAATGATGCAGTCAGATTATTAACAAACTTCTGAAGCCAAGGATGTGTGTATTCGTAATTCTGAATATGTGAAGGATCTGAGAATAATGTTGAACTGCAGCTTACAAGATTCACAACATAGTGGTATTAAGGGGGATCACCGGCTTTTGTTTATCTTTCTCTCCTTTTCTCTCTTTCCCTGGTTTGTATCCATTCGGCCCCATTCAGCCAACTGTTTTAAGACTTGTATCCCTATCCAGATGTCTATTTCTTCCTGGCGAGCGAAAGCGAGCCAGCATTGTATGGAGAAATCAGGCTTCGCCGGAGACATTGTTCTATCGGATAATGTACAAATTTAGCTTGCTGTTAAAACAAAAACATATTTATGCTGACTCACTACCGCTCGCCAGGAAAATATTGACACCTGGATGGGGGTAAACGTCTTAAAACAGTAGGCTGAATGGGGCCGAATGGTACAAGCCAAAGAGAGAGGGAGAGAAAGAGAAACAAAAAGCGAGGTGGGCTTGGTTAATAGGCCGACTGTACTTAATATGACACCGCCGGCAACAATAACACACCATCCAAGAGGCACATATGTCGGAGAGGGTTAATAGGCCGACTGTACTTACTATGACACCGCCGGCAACATCAACACACCATCCAAGAGGCACATATGTCGGAGAGGGTTAATAGGCCGACTGTACTTACTATGACACCGCCGGCAACAACACACCATCCAAGAGGCACATATGTCGGAGAGGGTTAATAGGCCGACTGTACTCGCTATGACACCGCCGGCAACAACAACACACCATCCAAGAGGCACATATGTCGGAGAGGGTTAATAGGCCGACTGTACTCGCTATGACACCGCCGGCAACAACAACACACCATCCAAGAGGCACATATGTCGGAGAGGGTTAATAGGCCGACTGTACTTACTATGACACCGCCGGCAACAACAACACACCATCCAAGAGGCACATATGTCGGAGAGGGTTAATAGGCCGACTGTACTTACTATGACACCGCCGGCAACAACAACACACCATCCAAGAGGCACATATGTCGGAGAGGGTTAATAGGCCGACTGTACTTACTATGACACCGCCGGCAACGACAACACACCATCCAAGAGGCACATATGCATACCTGGCGATAGAGAAAAACATTTAGTTAGTTTTCAAAAGTGTATATTATAGGCCTATACATACATATATAAATATATACAATCGATGAATTGATATATAAAGAGAAATAAACTAAAATAAAATAATTGATATATAAAGAAATATATAATATAATATAATAAATCCCGATACAAAATATTTTAGTTCCCGTTTTCTAAAGTGTATAACAAATAAAGAATACATATATAAAATACATATATAAAATACATATATAAAATACATATATAAAATAGACAAATTAATATGTAAAGAAAATGAAATGTAATGTAATAAATCTGTTCCAGTCTAATAAAGTGTTCTGTCCTTATCTGAAGAATAATTTAGATAGTGGCAATACTGATTATTGGGATTGCTTATTACTTGGGGGTATTTCTTTAAGGGAGCCCCACCTCGCTTGTTTTCTCTTTCTCTCCCTCTCTCTTTGGCTTGTATCCATTCGGCCCCATTCAGCCTACTGTTTTAAGACGTCTACCCCCATCCAGATGTCAATATTTTCCTGGCGAGCGTTAGCGAGCCAGCATATATATATTTTTGTTTTGACAGCAAGCTAAATTTGTACATTTTTCGAAAGACAAATTTCTCCCGGATTTCTCCATATAATGCTGGCTCGCTATCGCTCGCCAGGAGGAAATCGACACCTGGATGGGGATAAACGTCTTAAAACAGTTGGCTGAATGGGGCCGAATGGATACAAGCCAGGGAAAGAGAAAAAAGGAGAGAAAGATAAAAAATAAACGGTGACCCCTCCCTTAAAGCTTGATGGGGAGTATAGGAAGCACACTCAACAAATCTCCCCTAAACCCCTTCTTTACCCACACGTCTTTTTTAGTTATAGGCTGGCTAGGTTTAGACGATTGTGTGCAGTTTAAGAAGGATCTGTGGTAGTCAAAACGGTTAAGGGGAGGTATTTAGTTTGTTCCCTAGACCTCCATCAAGCTTAAAATTACAACCCCTTGAGTCCCTTTCAAGATAAATTTGTACATTTTTCGGTAGAAAAATGTCCCGGCCGATTCCTCTTAAATTATAGGCTCGCTATCGCTCGCCAGGATAAAATTGACACCTGAATTGCACGAAAGGTCTTAATATGGGGTGAAAGTTCTTAAAATCGCTAAACTAATGGGGCAAACGTTTTATAATATCAAAAGCAATGGGGCTAAACATGAGGGAGAAAGGGGTCAAGAAAAAAATCCCTCAAGTGGAGATCTCCCCTGAAGTGAGATAGTTTGAAGCGTCTTAATTGCTGGTTACCCCTTTTAAACTTAACCCTCTCACGTTTTTGAAGCAATTTTGAGCCTATTAGGGATACTTTAAAGCCTTTGTTACCATCAGGGGTATTTAGAAACCTTTAGTTTAGTTACTTCAACCTCTGCAGTTGTCTTTGAGTTAGCTGTGTTGAGCCTATTGGGGATACTTTAAAGCCTTTGTTACCATCAGGGGTATTTATAAACCTTTAGTTTAGTTACTTCAACCTCTGCAGTTGTCTTTGAGTTAGCTGTGGGCAGAAAACTAATTTTGGAGAGGTAATTATAAGAGTGAGAGAACTCTTTATTATTGCTAATCTGGCAACCTCTGCGTCATAAAAACGTGCAAGGGTTAATAATATAGTCTAATAGTTGCCAGAATAGAATGAAAAGGACATCACCGATACAAACGGGGTTAATATTTCGCGCAAAACATTGGCACACAAATCTGCTATCACCGCCGCCTCTCTCTCGTTATTGCCGATGAAGGTCTATACCGTTGTTAATTATGGTAATGATGGGCTTGGTATTGATACAGGGGGGCATTAATTACCCTGGCTGGAGAGCTCATTACAACCCTTTCAATACCCTGGTGTGTTTTTTGTTTATTTTTATTATTTTAGGGGGACTGTGGTAATTATTATGGGTCTATTTATTTATATATTTATTTATATATTAATTTATTTTTTAGTTTCCTCGCTAGACCCCCATCAAGCTTATAAAAACACCCTCCCAAGACCCTCCTTCAAGATAAATTTGTACATTTTCGATAGAAAAATGTCCTGGCCGAAGGCCGGTTCCTCTTAACCCTTTCGCTGCGGGTGACGTTCTGGAACGTCCTGGCAATTTACAGAAATTTCCAGGCTTCAAAAACCTGTAAAAACCGTAAAAATCGAGTGTCAGTGGGCGGGAGCGTGAGGGACTCACCTCCGTTCCTCAGAGCAGCGAGCGGCCCACTGAGGTAGACTGTGTCTCGCGCGGGTCTCTCACTGCCTCTCACAACAGTGTTGCCAAGTGAGCGAGTGCTAACAAATACCGGGTTTCCCGCGTTTCTATGGCACCGCTGCGGGTGAACCAGACCACGTACAAGGCCCGTTCTGGTCTTATTTTGAAGCTATTTTCGCCTAGTTTTCGGCAGAATACAGTTCATTTAATGCAGATGCTTGATTTATCATTCAGGAGTGCCTGAATATGCCCTAAATAGCCCAAAACACCCCGCAGAGAAAGGGTTAAATAACAGGCTCGCTATCGCTCGCCAGGAAAAAATCGACACCTAAATGGCACGAAAAGTCTGAATATTGACAAAGAAATGGAACGAAAGGTATAAATATCGCCAAACTAATGGGCTGAATGTCTTAAAATCAGAAAAGTAATGGGGCTAAACACTGAAGGTATATAGTTGTAAATTATGGTGATGATGGACTTGGTATTGACACAGGGAGGCATTAATTACCCTGACTGATGCTCATTACAACCCTTTCAATACCCTGGTGTCTAATTAATTTAATATTGGTTCTCATTTGGCGGTTGATACTGCTCGGGAATGACCTCTGGGATATCAACGGAGAATTAGGTATCTCAATTAATGATGTTTAAAAAAATATGGCTCTACTTGGACGATTTTTTGTAGCTTAAGGGGAGATATCCACTTGACGGATTTTTTTCTTGACCCCTTTCTCCCTCATGTTTAGCCCCATTGCTTTTGAGATTTTAACCACGTTCGCCCCATTAGTTTAGCGATTTTAAGAACTTTCGCCCCATTTATGTCAATGTTAAGACCTTTCATACCATATAGGTGTCAAGTTTTTCCTGGCGAGCGATAGCGAGCCTGTAATTTAAGAGGAACCGGCCTTCGGCCTGGACATTTTTCTACCGAAAAATGTACAAATTTATCTTGAAAGGGGTCAAAGGGGGTGTAATTTTAAGCTTAATGGAGGTCTTGGGAACAAACTGAATACCTCCCCTTAAGGAGGACCTGTGCGAGTCAGCAAATTCAGTTAGATAAACTCCTAGAGGTCCTCCCTAAACTCCTAGAGGTCCTCCCTAAACTCCTAGAGGTCCTTCCTAAACTCCTAGAGGTCCTCCCTAAACTCCTAGAGGTCCTTCCTAAACTCCTAGAGGTCCTTCCTAAACTCCTAGAGGTCCTTCCTAAACTCCTAGAGGTCCTTCCTAAACTCCTAGAGGTCCTCCCTAAACTCCTAGAGGTCCTTCCTAAACTCCTAGAGGTCCTCCCTAAACTCCTAGAGGTCCTCCCTAAACTCCTAGAGGTCCTTCCTAAACTCCTAGAGGTCCTTCCTAAACTCCTAGAGGTCCTCCCTAAACTCCTAGAGGTCCTTCCTAAACTCCTAGAGGTCCTTCCTAAACTCCTAGAGGTCCTTCCTAAACTCCTAGAGGTCCTTCCTAAACTCCTAGAGGTCCTCCCTAAACTCCTAGAGGTCCTCCCTAAACTCCTAGAGGTCCTTCCTAAACTCCTAGAGGTCCTTCCTAAACTCCTAGAGGTCCTCCCTAAACTAAGCAAAATTGTGTAGCCTATTGAGAGCACGGATTTCAATAGAAAACTAAGCCATGATCGTAATTATCGTATTAAGTAGTTAATTATGGTAATGATCAGAAGCATATTGACACAGAGATGACAATTAGCTCGGGTGAAGTTAATTTTAATGGTATATTGGATGCTGGTGATAGTATCTCTCTCTATCTCTATCTCTATCTCTTTCTCTCTCTCTCACTCTCACTCTCACTTTTTCTTTCTTGCTATCTCGCTCTCGCTCGCTCGCTCTCGCTCTCTCTCTCTCTCTCTCTCTCTCTCTCTCTCTCTCTCTCTCTCTCTCTCCTCTGTGTATGTACTGTGGTCGGAACTCCGACACCTCACGGTCGCAAGTGACGTCATAGTTAAGGTAAAATAAACTAGCATGGTAGTGTACTAATTAGGATGAGAAAACATGTGTATTATTATCAGTATGTGTGGCTGCAAGTGAAGAATAAAACAAAATAACACGTAGGGACTCCGTTAAGGGGAGGTATTTAGTTTGTTCCCTACGTTTTCATCAAGCTTAAAATTACACCCCCTTGAGCCCCTTTCAAGATAAATTTGTACATTTTTCGGTAGAAAAATGTCCCGGCTGAAAGCCGGTTCCTCTTAAATTACAGGCTCGCTATCGCTCGCCAGGATAAAATCGACACCTAAATGGCACGAAAGGTCTTAAAATTGACAGAAATGGGTTGAAAGTTCTTAAAATCGTCAAAATAATGGGGCAAACGTCTTAAAATTAGAAAAACAATGGGGCTAAACATGAGGGAGAAAGGAGTCCAGAAAAAAAAATCCCTCAAGTGGAAACCTCCCCTTAATATCACAGACTTATGGATTCAATTGTAGATGAAGTCTATGGGATCACCACATCATGTTTCACTAATATTGGAGGGGTGACTGCAGCATCTTGAATCAGAACACACACACACACACACTCACAGACACACTCACTCACTCACTCACACACACACACACACACACACACACACACACACACACACACACACACACACACACACACACCTATTATGTAGTTGTTGGGACAAGCATCATATAATTATTAAGAGTTCTATACGATATTAAGTCTACGGTATCAGCACATCATCATTCACAAACTCCACTATGTCAGTCATGGTAGTGGTGAAGAGGTTAATATCTCCCTGGAATGTAGCGCGAGACCTATGAGATACTAACCGGTGTTTTGTATAATGACACCAACAACCCTGCACCGCCATTCACACACATTCAACCACTCGTGTTACCGGACTGCCTCACTCTTTCACACTTAGCCTCTCAATTACTGGGGGTCAGAGAGAGAGAGAGAGAGAATATATGAGTGAGAGTACAAAGGAGTACAAAGGAAATCAAGCAACAACATATCTAGTGACCCTTCTAGGCTGCTTGTCCTCCAAAACACTGAGGATCAAGTGTCCAAACAGTGGTTTAGAGTGGGTAAGGGAACATTGGAAAGGGAACTACTGCCCTGCCACTAACGTAGCAGGACTAGGAAGTTAGTAGGGGACATATGGGTTAGTAACTGAGGGGAGGATAAAGTTATTCATTTACAAACGCAGTCAGTTGCGGGTTTGATGCGAGATATTTGAGAGTGAGTGAGAGAGAGATATTTACATAGATACACTGGCCACACAGCTTTTACGATCCCTGCGAGGTGGCCAGGACCTAATCCTAGTAGCGAGAGAGAGAGAGAGAGAGAGAGAGAGAGAGAGAGAGAGAGAGAGAGAGAGACAGGACCAAGGCAGTGAATTACCTACACCTACCACCCCTCATTAGTGGAGAGAGAGAGAGAGAGAGAGAGAGAGAGAGAGAGAGAGAGAGAGAGAGAGAGAGGACAGGACAGGACCAAGGCAGTGCATTACCTACACCTACCACCCCTCATTAGTGGAGAGAGAGAGAGAGAGAGAGAGAGAGGACAGGACCAAGGCAGTGAATTACCTACACCTACCACCCCTCATTAGTGGAGAGAGAGAGAGAGAGAGAGAGAGAGAGAGAGAGAGAGAGAGAGAGAGAGAGAGAGAGAGAGAGAGAGAGAGGACAGGACCAAGGCAGTGAATTACCTACACCTACCACCCCTCATTAGTGGAGAGAGAGAGAGAGAGAGAGAGAGAGAGAGAGAGAGAGAGAGAGAGGACAGGACCAAGGCAGTGCATTACCTACACCTACCACCCCTCATTAGTGGAGAGAGAGAGAGAGAGAGAGAGAGAGAGAGAGAGAGAGGACAGGACCAAGGCAGTGAATTACCTACACCTACCACCCCTCATTAGTGGAGAGAGAGAGAGAGAGAGAGAGAGAGAGGGGACAGGACCAAGGCAGTGCATTACCTACACCTACCACCCCTCATTAGTGGAGAGAGAGAGAGAGAGAGAGAGAGGACAGGACCAAGGCAGTGAATTACCTACACCTACCACCCCTCATTAGTGGAGAGAGAGAGAGAGAGAGAGAGAGAGAGAGAGAGAGAGAGAGAGAGAGAGAGAGAGAGAGGACAGGACCAAGGCAGTGAATTACCTACACCTACCACCCCTCATTAGTGGAGAGAGAGAGAGAGAGAGAGAGAGAGAGAGAGAGAGAGAGAGAGAGAGAGAGAGAGGACAGGACCAAGGCAGTGAATTACCTACACCTACCACCCCTCATTAGTGGAGAGAGAGAGAGAGAGAGAGAGAGAGAGAGAGAGAGAGAGAGAGAGAGAGAGGACAGGACCAAGGCAGTGCATTACCTACACCTACCACCCCTCATTAGTGGAGAGAGAGAGAGAGAGAGAGAGAGAGAGAGAGAGGACAGGACAGGACCAAGGCAGTGCATTACCTACACCTACCACCCCTCATTAGTGGAGAGAGAGAGAGAGAGAGAGAGAGGACAGGACCAAGGCAGTGAATTACCTACACCTACCACCCCTCATTAGTGGAGAGAGAGAGAGAGAGAGAGAGAGAGAGAGAGAGAGAGGACAGGACCAAGGCAGTGAATTACCTACACCTACCACCCCTCTGTAGCGGAGAGTACAAAGTACAAAGGAGTACAAAGGAAATCAAGCAACAACAGATCTAGTGACCCTTCTAGGCTGCTTGTCCTCCAAAACACTGAGGATCAAGTGTCCAAACAGTGGTTTAGAGTGGGTAAGGGAACATTGGAAAGGGAACTACTGCCCTGCCACTAACGTGGCAGGACTAGGAAGTTAGAAGGGGACATATGGGTTAGTAACTGAGGGGAGGATAAAGTTATTCATTTACAAACGCAGTCAGTCGCGGGTTTGATGCGAGATATTTGTCTAGGCGGAATTTAAATGAATCAACGGTGCTGCAGTCTATAACGTTTCGGGGAAGCCCATTCCACAAGTTGACAACTCGATTGAAGAAGAAATTCTTAGATTCGTGCGAGTTAAAAGATTTACCAATAATTTTGCAACCGTTTCCCCGTGTGTAATTAGATTGGTCGATAGTGAAGTATTTACTACAGTTCATATTGTCGATGCCTTTGATGATTTTGAACACTTGAATTAAGTCGCCTCTTAATCTGCGCTGGGTTAAAGGAAATAGATTTAATTCTCTAAGACGCTCTTCGTATGGTTTGTTCTTTAGGCTAGGTATCATTTTGGTAACTCTACGTTGAACTCGTTCTAGCTTGTTTATATCTTTTTGGTAATAAGGGCACCAGGATTGAACGCAGTATTCCAGAAGAGGGCGGACTAAGGAATTGTAAAGGGTTAGGATAACTTCTTTGGATTTATGCTCAAATGACCTGCCTATAAAGCCAATTATTTTGTTTGCCTTCTTAACAACTTCTGAACATTGTTGACTCGGTTTTAGGTTACTCGATATTGTTACTCCCAGATCAGTTTCTCTGTTTACATTCTTAAGCTGAGTGCCATTCATCGAATAGTTTGCTTTCTCATTTAGGTATCCGACATGTAGTACTTTACATTTATCCGCATTGAAACTCATTTGCCAAATTTGGGCCCAACATGACAATTTATCTAGATTGTGTTGCATATCGTCAACTTGTTCTTTTGAGAGTACGCTATGTGCAATTTTTGTATCGTCAGCAAATTTTGAGATTGTGCAGGTGAGACCCTCATCTATGTCGTTGATGTAAATTAGAAAGAGAATTGGTCCTAGTACCGATCCCTGGGGTACCCCGCTACTTACATTGGTCCATTTAGATGCCTTACCGTTTATGACTACTCTTTGCTTTCTGTTGTTGAGCCAATTTTCTATCCATTTCAACACACCGTCTTGTATTCCATGCGCTTTTAGTTTTAGCAGTAAACGTTTGTGGGGAACTTTGTCAAAGGCCTTTTGAAAATCAAGGTATATAATATCTACAGCTTTACTCTCATCGTAGAGGTTGAGGATATCGTGGAAGAAGTCTAAGAGGTTTGTTAAACAGGAACGTTTTTTACGAAAGCCGTGTTGAGTATCTTTAAGTATGTTATTTTCCTCTAAGTGATTTACGAGTCTGTCTCGTATGACCGTTTCTAGCATTTTACATACAACTGAGGTTAAGCTAATTGGACGATAGTTACTGGGTAGGGATTTGCTGCCTTTTTTGAATATCGGTGTTACGTTGGCTAGCTTCCACTGATCAGGCATAGTTCCAGACTGCAAGGATTTATTGAATAGTAATGTCAGTGGTTTGGAGAGCTCATTCTTAGCTTCCTTTAGAACTCTAGGCGAGATTGTATCAGGTCCTGGCGTTTTATTTACTTTGAGTTTATCTAAACAATTCAATACTTCTCTCTCTGTAACGGTGATATTGCTTAAAACATCTGAATTATCAATCTGAATCGGCGATGGTGTAGGGATATCACTGAGGTCTTCTGTTGTAAAAACTGATGCAAAGAAGGTATTGAGGGCATTACTCATTTGTACTTCGTCTTTGGTGTATTCTCCTTTTTCATCGACTAACGGTCCAACAGTTGAAGTAACTACTTTTTTCTTTCTGATATAACTATAGAATTCTTTCGGGTTTGTTTTACTTTGATTCGCAATATGTAACTCTAAGGTCTTTTTACTTTGCTTAATTAACTTTTTGGCTTTGCGCCGTAGCTCTACAAATTTCACCCGTTCTTCGTCATTTTGTGAGGATTTTAATCTATCATTAGCAAATTTTTTAGCAAGCAGGCAGTTTGAAATATCTTTATTCCACCATTTGGGCTTATTATTATGGCCTGGACGCCGTATTTTCGATGGTATGCAGTCTTGCACTGCTTTTAGGTAAGTGGTTTCGAATAACTTCCAAGATGTATTTATGTCGTTATTGTTAATTAAAAAGCTCCAGTCAGTTTCTTTAAACATAGCTCTAAGTTTATGGAAGTTTGCTTTCTTGAAATTAGGGACTTTTTCGATGCTACTATTTGGTTCGTTACTAGTAAACTTTAAAGTGAAAGTTATCGTACGATGGTCGCTGTTACTGAATTCATCACCAACATTCAAATTCTCTATCAATTCTTCTTTTGTTGCAAGTACAATGTCAAGAACGTTATTACCACGGGTCGGCGTTCGAACAAATTGATAAAGCGAACTCTCTTGCAAGTTCGTATACAAGTCATGTCCGGAGTGTGAAGTAAGAGTATCGCCCCACTTGGTCACAGGTAAATTAAAGTCGCCAAAAATTACGGTATCTTGTGAGTTACTTACATCTGCAATTTGTTCGTAAATTTCTCGGTCAGTTTGCACTGATTGAGCTGGAGGTCTGTATATTAACGCAAGTATTATTTTTGTACCTTTATTATTCTTTATTAGCACAAAAGATGTGTCGACGTTCACAATTTGAGGTTTTGACACGAGGGTCGGGTTAAGACTTTCTTTGATATAAAATAAAACGCCACCTCCATTTTTATTTATTCGGCTGTTCTCAAACATTACATAACCGGGAAGTGAATACTCTGCTAAAAAGTCTCTATCTTCTGTATTGAGCCAAGATTCTGTTATGCCAATCACATCATAATTTTCTGTAAACACTAGTTCCTCTAAATCTGAAAATTTATTGCGTATGCTACGAGCGTTTGCATAGAAAACCTTTAAAGTTGCGGTTTTAGAACTCGCAGAACGTTCTTTCATCGAATTTTTGGTTCTGGTCGGATCTACATTTACATTCATGGCTGTCCTCGGTCCTCGGTCGTTATCCCTGACGGTTTTGAATTTGGGTCGTGTTGGTGGAGAGAGCGGAGAGAGAGAGAGAGAGAGAGAGAGAGAGAGAGAGAGAGAGAGAGAGAGAGAGAGAGATTATAAAAGCAAGAAAATCTTCTAATGGTAACCAGAAGATGATGATAATTACGTCATGGTGGTGGTGAAGGGGTTAACGTATGATTTCCACCCCAATAATATCTTCTTATTAAGGGGGGATGGACCGGTTTTTCTGGCCCCCCTTCTCCCTCGTGTTTAGCTCCATTGGTTTTTAGACTTTAAGACGTTCGGCCCATTAGTTAGGGGATATTAAAACTTTACGCACCATGTTTGTGTCAATATTTTGACCTTTCGTCCCATTTAGGCGTCGTTTTTTTTTCCTGGTGAGCGATAGCAAGCCGAAAAATGTACACATTTATCTACAAAGGGGGGGTCTAGGGGGTGTTTGTTACAGCTTGATGGAGGTCTAGGGAGGAAACTAAAACATGTTCAATAGATTAAACAATAAGCATATAAATACGGCCATCTCCCCTTAACGCATCGGGATTCGAACCTGTAATCTTAAGTTACCAGCTCAGTACTGCCATGACCCCTCCACCACACACACACACACACTTACACACACACACACACACACACAGACCAGCCAGCCCCCCCCAAGGTAGTGGTGAATTACCTAGAGACACCTCCCCCCCCCCCCCCCTTGTAGGTAAAGGGGGGGGGGGGGGGAATTGATTTGGGGGCCAGGATCCACACACCCAATTGTTTTGACCTTGATTAGATAGATAGATAGATAGATGGATAGATAGATAGATAGATGGATAGATAGATAGATAGATGGATAGATAGATAGATAGATAGATAGATAGATAGATAGATGGATAGATAGATAGGTATATATAGATAGATATGGATAGGTGTGGATAGATAGATACAGAGCTAGGTAGGTAGGTAGATATATAGATAGACAGACGGACAGATATATATATATATATATATATATATTATATGTACTGTATATATATATATATATATATAGATATAGATATAGATATGTAGACAGACAGACAGATAGATAGATAGATAGATAGATAGATATATAGATAAATGCATAGGTAAACAGATATAGTGAGAGATAAAGAAAACAAACTAATGATATCCAGAGCCATCTACCATCTCTCTGCAACTGGTGGTGGTGGTGGGTGGGGAGAGAGCAGGGCGGAATTGATTTGAGCCCAGAAGAACAGGTCAGCTTATTCTGGGCCTGATTAGAGAAGAACCAGCTGGGTGGGTGTAAGACATGGTGGTGTAGGTTCGAGGGTTAAGGGGAGGTGGGCCGTTTTTCTGGTCTCCCTTCTCCCTCGTGTTTAACCCCATTAGTTTTCAGATTATAAGACGTTCGGCCTATTAGTTTGGCTGTTTTAGGACCTTTCGCCCCATTGCTTTGTCAATATTAAGACTTTTCGGGTCATTAAGGTGTCGATATTTTCCTGGCGAGCGATAGCGAGCCTGTAATTTAAGAGAAATCGGCTTGATGGAGGTCTAGGGAGGAAACTAAATATACCATAAAAGATACATAAAAATAAGTAAAAAAATACTCCCCATCCCCCCTTAACTCCATGTCCTGGTGTTGATTTGAGGCTCGGTATATTTAGACGATATTTAGACGATATTTAGGCGATATTTAGACGATATCGATATTTAGACGATATTTAGGCGATGTTTAGACGATATTTAGGCGATATTTAGGCGATATTTAGGCGACATTTAGACTATATTTAGGCGATATTTCGACGATATTTAGTCGATATTTAGACGATATTTAGACGCTATTTAGACGGACATGTTGCAGTTTAAGAAGGATGTGAGGTACTAAGATGGGTTAAGGGGAGATTTCCACTTGAGGGATTTTTTTCTTTGCCCCTTTCTCCCTCATGTTTAACCCCATTGCTTTTGATATTTTAAGACGTTCGCCCCATTAGTTTGGCAATTTTAAGAACTTTCACCCCATTTCTGTAAATTTTAAGACTTTTCGTGCCATTAAGGTGTCGATTTTTTCGTGGCGAGCGAAAGCGAGCCTCTAATTTATGAGGAACCGGCCTTCGGCCGGGAAATTTTTCTTCCGAAAAATGTACAAATTTATCTTGAAAGGGGGTCTAGGGGGTGTAATGTTAAGGTTGATGGAGGTCTAACGAACAAACTAAAAACCTCCCCTTAAGTGAGATAGTTCTAAGCCTGTTAATTGATGGAGGACCTATTTAAGCTGAATACATTAGTCTAACAATAGCCGGAATCAAGTTAAAAAGACGTCGACGGTACAGAAGGGGTTAACCTCTTCAACATACGCTAGTTATCATTAGACGATTTTCTTTGGCCTATAAATTATCTAACTCTTGGACTCAAAGGGGAAACACAATCTCAAAAAAAAAAAAAAAAAAAATCCGAATAACGTGTATATTTCTTAAGGGAAGGCAGACCGTTTTTTTCTGGACCCCCTTCTCCCTAATGTTTGGCCCCACTAGTTTTGAGATTGTAAGACGTTCGGCCCATTAGTTTGGCGATTTTAACACCTTTCGCCCCATTTCGTTGTCAATTTTAAGACCTTTCGTGCCATTTAGGTGTCGATTATTTCCTGGCGAGCGATAGCGAGCCTGCAATTTTAAGAGGAACCGGCCGGAAATTTTCTACCGAATAATGTACAAATTTATCTTGAAGGGGGGTCTAGGGGGTGTTTTTCTAAGCTTGATGGAGGTCTAGGGAGGAAATTAATATATATATATATATATATATATATATATATATGAATACATGAATTAATAGACCAAACAAACGGCCAGACTCCCCTTAAGTTGCATCAAATCGTCTCATCTTAGCCAGGATCATAAGGCAAGAAAGGCGTCATCGTGCTGAAGGGGTTAAGGGCAGGTTTTTAGTTTGTTTCCTACTCCTCCAGGAATCTTAAAAGTTCACCCCTTGACCCCCTTTCAAGATAAATTTGTACATTTTTCGGTAGAAAAATGTCCCGGCCGAAGGCCGTTTACTCTTAAATTACAGGCTCGCTATCGCTCGCCAGGATAAAATCGACACCTAAATGGCACGAAAGGTCTTAAAATTGACAGAATGGGGCGGACATTCTTAAAATCACCAAACTAATAGGGCAAACGTCTTAAAAACTCAAAAAGCAATGGGTTTAGACATGAGGGAGAAAGGGGTCGAGAAAAAAGTCCCTCAAGTGGAAACCTCCCCTTAAGGACAATCTATCATTATCAAATATGTTATCCGATTTCAGAATTGGCCTAACATCGAGGGAACGATTTCCTCACCTCTGTGGTCTATTCCGGCTTGGCGAGGCTGTGTGCATGGTGAGGTAAGCTTGTTATATGGTTGTGTTGGCATGGTTGTGGTTGTGTGTGTAGTCTGTAACCACCATAATCAGGCATGTTAGTTTGGTGATCGTTGACTGGCAATAATGCGCGACTCTGAGGCTGGATACTTACAATAATTTACAGTACTTTATTTCCCGCTGATCGTCGGATGGGTGTGTGTGTGTGTGTGTGTGTGTGTGTGTGTGTGTGTGTGTGTGTGTGTGTGTGTGTGTGTGTGTGTGTGTGAGAGTATGAGAGAATGACAGTTTGTAAATATGATCGAGATTGCGAATGTACTGTATGTGAGAGAGAGAGAGAGAGAGAGAGAGAGAGAGAGAGAGAGAGAGAGAGAGAGAGTTAAAGATAGAGAGTTAGAGATGAAAGGGTTGGTAATAGGGATGATGTTGACAGTACCCGGGGGGGGATTGGGAGGAGGGGGTTCTTATACGATCCGATTGCCGCGGTGGAGGGGTTGGGTAGGGGGTGGGGGGGGGAGGGGGGACAGTAATATAGCACAACTGATGTCATAACTAACTAAGCCATACAAGACAGTCAAGGAAGCAGAACTCCGTATATCCTGAACAAGATGCAGAACACCACGGGCAATACAGCGCCCAGTATTACGTGCAGCAGAAATGTTAAGAAGAGGTATTTAGTTTGTTCCCTAGACCTCCATCAAGCTTAAGGTATTTAGTTTGTTCCCTAGACCTCCATCAAGCTTAAGGTATTTAGTTTGTTCCCTAGACCTCCATCAAGCTTAAGGTATTTAGTTTGTTCCCTAGACCTCCATCAAGCTTAAGGTATTTAGTTTGTTCCCTAGACCTCCATCATGCTTAAGGTATTTAGTTTGTTCCCGAGACCTCCATCAAGCTTAAGGTATTTAGTTTGTTCCCTAGACCTCCATCATGCTGAAGGTATTTAGTTTGTTCCCTAGACCTCCATCAAGCTTAAAATTACACCCCCTTGAGCCCCTTTCAAGATAAATTTGTACATTTTTCGGTAGAAAAATGTCCCGGCCAAAGGCCGGTTCCTCTTAAATTACAGGCTCGCTATCGCTCGCCAGGATAAAATCGACACCTGAATGGCACGAAAGGTCTTAATATGGGGTGAAAGTTCTTAAAATTGCTAAACTAATGGGGCAAACGTTTTATAATATCAAAAGCAATGGGGCTAAACATGAGGGAGAAAGGAGTCAAGAAAAAAATTCCTCAACCACTTAAGGGACTTTTTCTTGACCCCTTTCTCCCTCATGTCTAGCCCCATTGCTTTTGAGATTTTAAGACATTTGCCCCATTAGTTTGGTGATTTTTAAGAATTTCCGACCCATTCTGTCAATTTTAAGACCTTTCGTGCCATTTAGGTGTCGATTTTATCCTGGCGAGCGATAGCGAGCCTGTAATTTAAGAGTAACCGGCCTTCGGCCGGGACATTTTTCTACCGAAAAATGTACAAATTTATCTTGAAAGGGGGTCAAGGGGGTGAAATTTTAAGATTGCTGGAGGAGTAGGAAACAAACTAGAAACCTCCCCTTAAACTTGATAGAAATCGAGGTAGGAAACTAAAGAAAGTCATAAATATAAAGTTATATAAATCTCCATATAAATCTCTCCTTAACCCTCTCTGTATCGCTGACGTCCTTTTTCATTATATTCTGGCCACTATTAGACGATGTTATTCAGCTTAGGTAGGATTTTGGTAGGATTAGGTAGGATTTTGGAAGGATTAGGTAGGATTTTGGAAGGATTAGGTAGGATTTTGGTAGGATTAGGTAGGATTTTGGTAGGATTAGGTAGGATTTTGGTAGGATTAGGTAGGATTTTGGTAGGATTAGGTAGGATTTTGGAAGGATTAGGTAGGATTTTGGTAGGATTAGGTAGGATTTTGGTAGGATTTATACTAATGAAATTGCTGCAGAGTCTCTCAATTAATTCTATTTGCTTTCATATATCCTTTCTAAGCTGTATAAAATGTGTTAAATGTAGCTTGAATGACATTAAAAAGACGTTGCAGGTACAGAAAGGGTTTAAAGTGAGTAACTCTTTAAGGGGAGGTTTTTAGTTTGGTCTCTAGATATCCATCAAGCTTAAGATTACACCCCCTTGAGCCCCTTTCAAGATAAATTTTTACATTTTTCGGTAGAAAAATATCCCGGCTGAAAGCCGGTACCTTTTAAATTACAGACTCGCTATCGCTCGCCAGGATAAAATCGACACCTAAATGGCACGAATGGCCTTAACATTGACAGAAATGGGGCGAGGGTTCTTAAAATCGCCAAACTAATGGGGCAAGCGTCTTTAAATCTCACAAGCAATGGGGCTAAACATGAGGGAGAAAGAGGTTCAGAAACAAATCCTCCAGGTGGAAATCTCCCCTTAAGTGGCGTGGCCTTTATATATATATATATGTGTGTGTGTGTGTGTGTTTTCGAAGTATAATAGAAGAGAGAAAAGGCAGCATCCATGTCATAATACCACTGGAATAAAGGCAGCATCCATGTCATAATACCACTGGAATAAAGGCAGCATCCATGTCATAATACCACTGGAATAAAGGCAGCATCCATGTCATAATACCACTGGAATAAAGGCAGCATCCATGTCATAATA
>JBAKBP010030753.1:0-25303 GCA_037953745.1 Lithodes maja | reverse complement strand
ATGTAATCAAAACAACACTCCACTGTTAAGCATGTAATAAAAACAACACTCCACTGTTAAGCATGTAATCAAAACAACACTCCACTGTTAAGCATGTAATCAAAACAACACTCCACTGTTAAGCATGTAATAAAAACAACACTCCACTGTTAAGCATGTAATCAAAACAACACTCCACTGTTAAGCATGTAATCAAAACAACACTCCACTGTTAAGCATGTAATCAAAACAACACTCCACTGTTAAGCATGTAATAAAAACAACACTCCCCTGTTAAGCATGTAATCAAAACTACACTCCCGGTTAAGCATGTAATCAAAACAACACTCCACTGTTAAGCATGTAATAAAACAACACTCCACTGTTAAGCATGTAATCAAAACAACACTCCACTGTTAAGCATGTAATCAAAACAACACTCCACTGTTAAGCATGTAATAAAAACAACACTCCACTGTTAAGCATGTAATCAAAACAACCTCCACTGTTAAGCATGTAATAAAAACAACACTCCACTGTTAAGCATGTAATCAAAACAACACTCCACTGTTAAGCATGTAATCAAAACAACACTCCACTGTTAAGCATGTAATCAAAACAACACTCCCCTGTTAAGCATGTAATCACAATAGTTATCCAGTGTACAATAATTGTGCCTCCATAAATAAAGAACAAACCCACGGTTGTATATGGAGAGACAGAGATAATGGATAGAACAAAATATAATAACCTCGAACCCAATGTTATGCGAGCATTAACTACTAAATTATTCTCTCTCTCTCTCTCTCTCTTCTCTCTCTCTCTCTCTCTCTCTCTCTCTCTCTCTCTCTCTCTCTCTCTCTCTCTCTCTCTCTCTCCGATAATTATTAACGCGAAGAGCCCCAATTATCACGGTTATATAATTAGCTTCGTTGAACAAGTTATAGACGCCCATTATTTCACTAGACGTAACGCTGATTAACGAGCCTGTGCCGTAATTAGCTAGTTAATCGCATCAATGTCATCATGATACATTAAATGATAGTGATTAACGAATGGAGATATTTTAGGTACGGGAATAAACGAGTATTAAATTAATGTTTAAGGGGGGATGGTTGCATTTTTCTGGACCCCCTTCTCCCTCGCGTTAAGCCTCATTAGTTTTGAAATTTTAAGACGTTCGGCACATTAGTTTGGCGGTTTTTGCACATTTCGCCCCATTTCTTTTCCAATATTACCGGTTTTCGGTATAATGCATGGAGTACAGTTATAATTAGCTTTATCCTCAACAGTACTCTCATTATATGTATTTAGCACAGACAGTTAAGGTAACTTTTAATATATTCATCTTTATTATAATTCTCACTATCATTATGCTCACTCTTAACATTATCATCATTATGTATTTAACACATACATTTCATTAAGAATTGTTGCTTTTAATATATTCATCTCATTAATTATCTGGCACAACATTAGGCCGCTCTTTCTGCAACACATTTATGAACTTGCCAGATTAATTAGCATAGTGTGTTTTATTTGCACGGGGCTAATTAGTGTGTGTGTAAGCTTTTGTTGCCGTCTGTGTGTTTTGTTGTCATTACGTGTACTGAGGGTGTTGTCTAGTGCTAGTGCTCGCTCTCTCTCTCTCTCTCTCTCTCTCTCTCTCTTATGTGGGTATTTTGTTCTCATTCCGTGTACGAATAGAAGTGAGTTGTCTAGTCTCTCTCTCTCTCTCTCTCTCTCTCTCTCTCTCTCTCTCTCTCCTTCCCATAGCTCTATATAACCCAAAGGAATCCCCCCGTAAGCCGCACCAAATTGGAGGAAATAGGGTGGTAAATGTGCATGTGCCTCCCATAGGAATCGGTCTGTTCTCTATCACGTTAGCCGCTCTCCCCTTCAACTGTAGCAAAGAAGTTGGATAGATACATGACAATAAATAGATATAGGCATACTGAAAGATAGGATTGATTGATAAAATTATACAGATTTATATGGGCAGATAAAACAGATTAAATATAGATACTGTACACATAGATGCATTCAAATATCCAGTTACACCAATATATAAATCTATTGATATGCCATCAAATCACAACTACAGTATCTTATCCTTGGTGATCGAAGGAGACACGAAGGAAAGCATTTGCAACCCAAGACTACCACCAGGCACCCAGTATCCACAAGGGCACATCAGCTGCACTGTCCCCCTCTTCACGTATGCCCCTTTACCATGGAAGATGCCTCCACAGAACTCGTCAAACACCTAATACAACTCACCAGAATCTCCCATTTACCACTTGCCCCTAACCCCCTTTCACTACTGTTTTTCGTTCGTTCGTTCTATTTAGTCAACAAAACAAGAGAATACGTCTTGTGCTAATCCTAACAAGAACACTGGGCAAGTAGGGCCTCTGGCTACTGCGAGTCTCACCATCACAATGGTGTCTCAAAACGGACAAGCCCTTGCAGATTTTAATGTCTGTAAGGCCTTTGGTGCTTTACAAAACAGCACCAATGTATTCCTAAACAGTAATGCTGTGAACCTCTCCAGACCCACCACATTAATAACTAGAACTTCGGCCACAGTTCGACAGACTATATGAAACTTGCGTGTCGTGTCGCACCAGCAAACCTTCAGAATATAGCCATGATGACGATGACCTAATTAACTACAACAGCAACGTTGCGGGTGGGTTATGCGAGGATTCTTCAAATTCTGCATCTTGGACACCATCGCCGCATCATAGCCCTATGAGGTTCCCTATACCACCATTGACACCAAGGACAGTGTCCCCCATCCAATCACCACCTCCGACACATCAGCATCGTCTGCGCCATATCCCAGGTTCTGTGGTGGGGCATAGCTCCTGAGTTTCTCTGCGACATAGCCGACCTTAAGAGGGGTCACCGGCTTTTTTTTTATCTTTCTCTCCTTTTCTCTCTTTCCCTGGCTTGTATCCATTCGGTCCCATTCAGCCAACTGTTTTAAGACGTTTATCCCCATCCAGGTGTCGATTTCTTCCTGGCGAGCGATAGCTACCCAGCATTGTATGGAGAAATCCGGCTTCGCCGGAGAAATTTTTCTATCGAAAAATGTACAAATTTAGCTTGCTGTCAAAACAAAAATATTAATATATACTGGCTCGCTACCGCTGGCCAGGAAAATATTGACACCTGCATGGGGGTAAACGTCTTAAAACAGTAGGCTGAATGGGGCCGAATGGATACAAGCCAAAAAGAGAGAGAGAGAAAGAAGAAAAAGCGAGGTGGGCTCCCTTAAATAAATTAACAACCTGAACCACTATAATTACTGAAGCCTGTGCATGCATCTATTATACCCATTGACAACGGTATATATAAAAATATACAGTACACATACTGTAAACGCATACACGCATGCTTACACATGTATATACACGAAAGTATTAACAAATTCGTGTTGGTACACAGATACTACAAAAAAAAAAAAAAAAAAAAATGCATGACTTATGAGCAACATTAATTAGGTCAGTGAGTACAATTTGCTTAGTCTGTTAAAACAAAAGGGAATGTGGATGAATTTTGCTTCGGAAATACTAGTATTTGAAGAACAAAATATTGTACCTGGCAACACACAAATATATATATAAATCAAAGATATACTAAATACAATTACGAGAAAAAAAGCTCGAAAGCAGCAGAAACGCAATGATACAAAGAGGAACCAAAGATATAAGAAGAACATGGATATAAAATCGGGTGTAAAAAATGACCAGGGCAACTAGAACACACCTATAAAATGACCAGGGCAACTAGAACACACCTATAAAATGACCAGGGCAACTAGAACACACCTATAAAATGACCAGGGCAACTAGAACACACCTATAAAATGACCAGGGCAACTAGAACACACCTATAAAATGACCAGGGCAACTAGAACACACCTATAAAATGACCAGGGCAACTAGAACACACCTATAAAATGACCAGGGCAACTAGAACACACCTATAAAATGACCAGGGCAACTAGAACACACCTATAAAATGACCAGGGCAACTAGAACACACCTATAAAATGACCAGGGCAACTAGAACACACCTATAAAATGACCAGGGCAACTAGAACACACCTATAAAATGACCAGGGCAACTAGAACACACCTATAAAATGTCTGGTTAATTAAAGAAAATGTGAGCAAGAGGAAATAAAGATTCACGGAGAAACATTGGGGAACATAAATAACTCGGGAGCCACTGTATTAAAGAAAACGAAATGTGGGGGAACTTTTATATGAAGATAAATGACTGTTACAGATTAGAGGAGAAACATTTGAGAGAGAGAGAGAGAGAGAGAGAGAGAGAGAGAGAGAGAGAGAGAGAGAGAGAGAGAGAGAGAGAGAGAGAGAGCTATGTATTAATAATTACTTATGAAAAATACATTAAATGTCAGAAATTGTCCAGGTCTTAGTATTTACCGGGCTTCCATTGTCAAGTAACTTCTTCCCAACGACACCCACCTACCTCTCTCTCTCTCTCTCTCTCTCTCTCTCTCTCTCTCTCTCTCTCTCTCTCTCTCTCTCCCCCCCCCCCCCCAACCCCCCATTGTCCGCAAGAAAATAGTCTCTCTAATTTTAGCCCCACTTAACGGCTGGAGTCCGCTCGTCCGGAATAAGGGTTCGCCAGGCTGGATTTACACAAGGGATTTAACCAGCAACTTTTGTCCAGCAAATTTATGCCGGCAACATAATGAGCTTGGTTTTGCACTGGTATCGGGAACCAAGCTGGAGACAGATTACTATTTGTGACGGAATTACCTTACAGTATTATCTAAGAAGCGGCCAGATGAGAGTTGCGGGAAAAATTTGCAGGAAAAGGCGTTCTTGTAAATCCGCCTTGAAGCAGCGAGTTGTGCAGTGTTTGTTCGCAGCGTAATGTCAAGCGCTGCCTTTGTTTGGCTCGTTTGGTAAATACAAAGAAAAACAGGAGGTGGTTGTTGTGGAGCATATTTTAACGTGCACCTCTGCAGCTTGGGCTTTTAGAGTGGTTTGCCTGTGTATAGCCAGTGAAGGGCCTGCGTCGGAACAATGCGGACTTATGACTGATTAATTCCAATCAGTACACAATATATTATCGTCCATTAATCATCGCTCTTATGACTGATTAATTCCAATCAGTACACACTATATCATCGTCCATTAATCAATCAGATGTGAGTAACCACAAGAGGAAGAAGAAATATCAGAACATTTCATTGTTGACAGTGTTAATCCGACCATAATCTTACTATATTTTAGTCACCACTTCGCTCTCAAGACAAAAAGAATAACATCCTCGATTTAACTTTCAGAACTCAACTCCCAATTGGCTAAGGAGTGCTACTGGGAGCCCCTTCAAGGAGTGCTACTGGGAGCCCCTTCAAGCTTACTCCACCAATGGACAATTACTGTACTGTTTATGCAACACAAAAAGGGGAAAAATCTTGAACGATTTGTCTTGCTTTATTTTAGCTATTCTAAGAAGAGTATATTCGGATTATTCTCGTACCACTTCAGGATTCCAATTCTCACCTAAGAAAGGAGAACAGCTTTTAATATTTTTAGTTAACGCAAGACGATCTTATCCAACTCACGCTCTCCATGTTTCGCCCTCCAGACCCCAACTCTCACCTGTCGAAGAAGGAGCGCCAGAGGGAGCGCCTGGACGCCTACATCACCAAACTGAGAGCCACTAAGGACGACTCCACCTCTTCCTCAGCCTCAGATGCCCCCTCCTCCTCCACTACCTCCTCCTCCAGCAAGACTGACGAGCGGGACAACACCACCAGAGGACGAGGACAACAGCAGGGTCGAGGACAACAGGGTAATTACTCCATGGATCATTGACTCAGGACCAGCTTTTCAATGGAAATGCTTAATTGATTTCCAAGATATCCAGTACAATTGATGCATCCGTAACATGATATGTTTCGACCATGGTAGTGTACCGTAGTCTATATAATTAGCTTGATCCAGTTTTAAGATCACCATATATATGACTACCATCCATTAGCTACGAACTGTTAAATTTATTGCTGGATTGACGACTTCAGCCTGGTGACACCTAAAAAAAACTTACATTCTGGCAGAATCTTCTGGGTGCAGCTGATCTAATGATAATATCAAAGACCTGCCAGATGGGCTGGTACCACCAGATATATATCACAGACGGTGTCAAAGTCTCTTTACTTAGGCCTATAAATATTGAGTTACGCCATTTTTGTCAACTGAATACGAATACGCGAAACCACTCCAGAGAGAGCAACGAGATCAGGAAGGGAAGCTCAATATCATTCAAGGGTATATTAGCCAAAGTGCATCTTCTGTAGCATAACCAGCAAGTAATTATGAGGTGAAATTCCAAGCGAACCCATTAATTATGCTTCAAACGAGAGGTAATCAGGAAAACAGCAGTCAGGAAATGGAAAACAAAAGCCACGCTATTGTTAGCATGGAACTGGTAGCTGAACAACGCCACTTCCTGGTGTTGCTGGGGAAAAATTTAAATAAATATATAAAGATATACATTAATTAATACAAAATAAAACTTCCATTGCTTTCAGAGGTGGACAGTGATGATATTGTATGAAACTGAATACAGGTGTAGACTCTCAACTCTACAGTAATTCTTCAGTATTTGCTAGAAAAGGACAGTTTGCTTATCCTGATGTGGTACTACAGACGAACATCACGTATTGACTGATAATATGCATGATCTTGGTGTCACCCACATGAAACCTCTACAAAGAAGCACATCTGTCGCAAGCTCGAGGGTAACATTGGGGAAGCATGTTATTTTATTCAAGGTGACAATGGAAAAAGCATTGCAAAGCACCGAAAGCTTCCGTCAAACGCTGTCAACAATCCAACCACTCCAAGCCACTCTCCTTCCTGCCTCTCTGTTTGTTCGTAGGGTTGGAATTCCTTGGTCATTTAGGCAATTATAGGCAAGTGGGAGATTTTGAACATGTGGGCGAAAGGCTAGGCCTATTTGAGAACAGTGGCGACTTTATTGCAGTATTGAGTTTAATACAAGGGGCGACGTTAATTCAATGGCGTCATTAATGTAGCAGCTTTAATACAGTAGTAATATTTATTGTTTTGGTGATTTTAATGCAGAGGCGACTTTAATACAGTGGCGACTTTAATACAGTGGCGACTTTAATGCAGTGGCTACTTTAATACAGTGGCGACTTTCATGCAGTGGCTACTTTAATGAAGTGGCGACTTTATTGTAATGATACATTTTATACTAGCGACTTATATAGTGGCTACTTTAATATAGTGATGACTTTAACACAAGAGGCAAGTTGAATGGTGTGTATATTCATGTGAGATTATAGGGTATAGCCCCTCTCTCTCTCTCTCTCTCTCTCTCTCTCTCTCTCTCTCTCTCTCTCTCTCTCTCGTAATAATAGTAGTAATATCCCTGGTAACTCTCTTGTATACTGACAGCCTGGTGACTGAAGTGTATTAAGAAGGCAGCACTGAAGAGAGGAGATTAATCTCTTAAATTATATTCGTAGTCCGGAAGGGTTACTCCCGACATAATAAATTGAGCCTAGCAACAACATATTGACCATTCCCGTTACCGCACCTATTGACCATTCCCGTTACCGCACCTATTGACCATTCCCGTTACCGCACCTATTGACCATTCCCGTTACCGCACCTATTGACCATTCCCGTTACCGCACCTATTGACCATTCCCGTTACCGCACCTATTCCCATGAGACTAAAATGTAAAAAGAAATCGTCAGGTAAAATTGTTCGTTGAAGTAAGCCACCAGATATGTATAAGGACAATTTAACATGCGCTCTCTCATTTTTCCTTTAATGTATGGTTGACTGTGTTCGATTACATACCAGGATAAATGTGATTAGTTGTATCATTCTTGTTTTCATGTATGTATGGCTATTATAGTGATAGACAATGTGGTCTTTAAGTATATTGAAATATTATTAATCAACGCTGATATCGCTACACTAATAGCAATATTTACTAGGATAATGCTATTAAAGACTAATAATTCAA
Source organism: Lithodes maja (assembly GCA_037953745.1). Classification (NCBI taxonomy): domain Eukaryota; kingdom Metazoa; phylum Arthropoda; class Malacostraca; order Decapoda; family Lithodidae; genus Lithodes; species Lithodes maja. Next base: position 17,268 of record JBAKBP010030753.1, on the reverse strand, counting down.
ATTACAATATAAACAAAGGAAGCTCGCCAGATATGGATAGGCCTTCCAAAGCTGAATACAATCGGCTAGTGATAGCCAGAATAACCTTTAATACGCGTAAATAAAAACGCTCTAAACTGGTATTTTTGTCAACAGGTTCTTCCGGTAACGGCGGCAACAGGAAGCACAACCGTAACAACAACAACAACAACAGCGGCAGTAGCGGTGGAGACAAGTACAGCAACAGGGTCCGTAGTCGCTTCGCTAAGGTCAACAACAAGGGTGGCTACGGCAAGAACAACAACAACGAACACAACGGACACAAGTACGGCGGCAAGTACGGCAAGGACGCGTACAGACAGCAAGATAAGAACAATGTAAGTACGCAGTCAAAGAAGGACTACTAGACCCTGTTTTATTGCATCTGGTGGTGAATTGCCATATCTCTGTCTTCTTTATTCAGCAATTATAATGTAAAACTTGCAAAATAAACAAACCAAAACTGGGACGACACAAGATAAACGCAAAGGAACTAATCAAAATCGCTATGTGGAAATAACGCTTAATAAAATAAAATTTGAAATAAAAGAACACAATCCACCACATAGGGTGTACATCACTACATGAGCAAGTTAATCTGGTTCCCAAGCAAACTAATCGCACATTTTATACCAAGTGTTGTTTCTTTTTTGCCGAAGTATGATGTTAATTATGAAAACTTTGCGTAATTATGACTCGGATAAAGTAGTTTCATATTTGTCCATTGGTTATCGATAAATTAAGTGCCAAGGGATTCAATTTACCGTCAGCTAGAATAAAACCGACTATAGTACAGAATTATAGGAGGATAAATATAATCGTCTTGAGTCGGCTACCCCCAAAATGGGGATTGGGCCAGAGCATATAGATAGATAGATAGAAATATAATCGTCACGCAAACACAATGATAAGTACCTATAATATATAGGGAGTAGGGGTAGGCAGCCCCGCCCAGGGAAGTACTACCGCCAAGGTTTCGGGAGACTCAGGGAATAGCCTGAATTCAATTTTCTCTCCCAGGCCTTGGTAGCTGGATACATATCTTTCTGCCTCACACATCAGGGGTATCAGGAAAACCCTCTTTATATAACATACACATCCAACTTCACGACATTGCCCTACATTGCTATCCTCTATCCATAAAACACTACTCTTCCCACTACATATCATACATGTAACACCATACACCTTACCCAATAAATATGGCAGTACAATTGTTAAGAGCAAACCTGGTGGTCCCTCGGATATCCACCCCCGGCAGGGTTGGGTCATTGACACAGGGCCCTCCCGGTCGTCATCATGCGACTGTGTCAAGAGCATTGCAACGTCCCAAAGCTGCGCGTCGGTGCAGCTTTTTCTTTAGCAATATAAGGGGACTTCACTCTAACATCAATTCTGTACACCAATTTCTTCAAGCAGAATCCCCTACTCTCCTTTTTTTGACAGAGACTCCAGTAACATCCACATCTGACACGTCTAGATTTAATTTTCCAGGTTATCAACTGCTCCAAAATTTCAGACCTAAAGGAGGTGTATGTTGCTTCGCAAAATCTGAAATTGCCCTGGAGGAGGTTACTAGTTTCAATTGTCCCTATTTTGATTATTCTATATACAAATTAATTTCTGGTGGTAAATTTAAATACATATGTTGCATCTACCGTTCCCCAAATACTCCTCCAGAGCAAAGTCTTTTTGATTCTCTGTCCTCACAACTCAGTGTCCTCAACTTAAATGCTTCTTCTGAAATCACTGTGTTGGCTGATTTTAATGTCCATAATGTTGAATGGCTCACTCATTCAGCCAGGACTGATGATGCTGGTCTTGAATGTGAGATATTTGCAGACTCATTTAATCTCACTCAACTAGTCAACCGACCCACCCGTGTACCAGATAATCCTAATCATAATTCCCACCTACTGGACTTATTTTTAACAACCAATTCAGAAAACTATGATGTTACAGTGAGGTCCCCGCTTGGATCTTCTGATCACTGTCTGATACAGGCCACCTGTCTATCACCTACCACACCTTCCCACTCTGAACCTGTTTTGGTGACTAAATGGCATTACGATAGGGCAGACTGGGAGGGTCTTCAAGGTTTCTTTATTGATATTCCCTGGACCTCTTTCTTTTCTAATGATGCACACTCCACCTTGAGCCACATACAAGATTTTGTAAAAATTGGAATGGAAACTTTTATTCCTCATCAAAAGTACAGTAAAAGATCTAATTCACCTAAATGGTTTGACCATAATTGTGCTAGAGTAACTGAACAAAAAGCAATAGCCTACAATGCATACACAAGATCAAAAACACATGAAGCCTTTAATTACTTTAGAAACATCAGAAATCATGCCAAAACTGTATTAAACCTAACTAAATCAAACTTTCTCCACAAGCAGGCAAATAAACTTCTAAATAATCCAAATGATAACAAAATATTTTGGTCTACTCTTAACTCATTTAAATCCAACTTCACTACTGCTTCATCCATTCCACCATTAAAATCTCCGACTGGCAATCTTGTAAGTGACCCACGAGGTAAAGCTAACCTTCTTGCGGATATTTTCTCCACCAACTCAACCTTAGATGAAATAAATCAAGATGTCCCCGTACTTAATTTTAATTCGCCTGAAATTCCCTCACTTAAGATCCACACCAGACATGTCAAAACTATTTTGCAGAATCTCTCGGTAGATAAGGCTCCTGGTCCAGATGAAATTCCTCCAATAGTACTTAAGAATTGCTCCTTGGTGCTCGCTCCTGTATTGGCAAAAAATTTCCGTCTGTGTACTCATACCTCATGCTTCCCAGTACCCTGGAAAGAAGCAAACATCCATCCAATTCCTAAAAAAGGTGCCTCTTCAGATCCATCAAACTACAGACCAATAGCTATAACTTCCACTCTTGGTAAAGTCTTTGAAATTATATTAAATAATCACATAATTAAGCATCTTGAGAATAATAAATTAATCAGTGATAGGCAATATGGTTTTAGACGATGTCGATCAACTGCAGACATGCTTTGCCTTCTTACGCATCAAATCAACCAAGCTACAGACCAACATGGTGAAACACATACAATAGCACTGGATATATCAAAGGCATTTGATAGAGTCTGGCATCAATCCTTATTGTCGAAGATGTCACACTACGGCCTTGCATCATTAGTTCCACTAATTTCTTCTTATCTTCATAACAGAAAAATACGTGTAATGGTAGATGGCCTTTATTCTCAATTTCACTCAATAAATGCTGGTGTTCCCCAGGGATCAGTTTTGGCCCCAATTCTGTTCCTCATTCATATCAATGATCTCATATCTACCACTCATAATCCAATACATTCCTATGCAGATGACTCAACACTCCACAGTTCCTTCACATTTACCAATTCTTTCACCCAACCCGATCTTATAAATTCAAAAATAAACACTGCAATTTCTCTGAACCAGGACCTTTCTAGAATTGATGGATGGGGACAAAGAATCTAGTTTCCTTTAATGCACAGAAAACCAAGTACATTCAATTTTCTAACCGACAGAATCTCACTGACTCCCATATATTTTTTAATGATGTAAATATTCCCACTTCCCCTAGTATTGACATTCTCGGTGTAACATTAACTACTAACTTGAGCTGGACACATTATGTTAGAAGCATTGCTGAGAATGCCTCTAAAAAACTGGGACTCCTGTACAGAGTTCGAGAATTCTTCACTGACGAGCAGTTGGCCGTGATATATAAAAGTCATGTGCGTTCTCAGATGGATTACTGTTCACCTCTGTGGGGTGGAAGTGGAGTGGTTGCATTGAGGCAGTTGGACAAAATTCAAAATAAAGCTATTAGATTAATCAATAACCCTGCAATCACACAGGACCTTCCTACATTATCCATACGAAGAAACGTTGCATCCCTTGCATTATTCTACAGATATTTTCACAGCAATTGTTCCGAGGAACTTGCTTCAATTGTGCCGCCTCTCCACATCTTTCCCCGTAGAACTAGGGCAGCTGAGAGCGCCCATGAATTTACACTTTCTCCTCCACAATGCAGAACTTCTGCTTATCAGAATTAATTTATCCCCAGAGCTACTACTCTTTGGAATTCACTTCCCTCGAATTGCTTTCAAACTTACAATCTACAATGTTTAAATCCAGTTGTTACAAACATTTTATGAATGGAGGATGCCTTTAGGCACATGGACCCTTTTGTTTATCTGTGTTTTCCTTCCTCCGTTCATTGTCTCTTTTAAAAAAAAAAAAAAAAAAAATTAAAGTACAAACATATACTAGCAAGGAAAATACAGTCGGATTCCATAATACCACTCCCCACCCCCAAAAAAAAAAAAATAAAAATAAAAATAAAATAATAATAATAAATACATAAATCAAATATACGCCAGTAACCTATACATATACAGTAAACCAAATATCCAATAACAGTAGGAATATTTATCTTTAATAAGCGAAACCTAGATTAATTCCTCCTCCCCTCCCCCGCGGAACCTCACGCTTTATAGCCAATCATGTGTCGTGGACGGGAATGGAAATTGAGTTTGTACCACTAAAAATCGTATTCCTATTAATTAGCTGGAGTGAGTGGAGGGGTTGGAGGACCACCATAATAAACAACCAGGGGTAGCCTACACTTCAGTAACATACCAATTGATCACTGGCTAGGAGTCAATTTAAGCCTTATACATGTATTACTTGATATTAATTATATATTGATTTTTTTATTGATTTTTGTAGTAGGGCTATTTTATATATATATATATATATATATATATATATAATATATATATATATATATATATATATATATATATATATATATTATATATATACTGTATACCTGTATATGCACTCCCGCAAAACAGAAATATAGACAAAAATAAGAAAAGTGGGTATTATATATATACCGTATATATATATATATATATATATATATATATATATATATATATATATATATTAAAGTGTGTGTGTGTGTGTGTGTGTGGTGTGAAAGAGCTACGAGACTCGTTAACACACTTCAGCGTCAGTGTTGTTACATTATCGTTAACACCAGATGATTTTAATTACCAAAGTACTGTAAACTCACTAAGAATCCATAGGCGTAAACCGTCCTCAAGAGGCAGCCTTATACAAGGGGATGCTGGGTTTGTATCAATGTAACACGTGGTTAGAAATGGGGCACATAGGCTTGTTAAGGGAGCCCACCTCACTTTTTTTCTCGTTCTCTCCCTCTCTCTTTTGGTTTGTATCCATTCTGTCCCATTCAGCCTACTATTTTAAGACACTTACCCCTATCCAGGTGTAAATATTTTCTGGCGAGCGGTAGCGACAGCATATATACAGTACAGGTATATATATATATTTATTTATTTTTTACAGCAGCTAAATTGTACATTTTTCAATAGAAAAATTTCTCCGGCGAAGCCGGATTTCTCCATACAATGCTGGCTCGCTATCGCTCGGCAGGCATAAATTGACACCTGGATGGGGGTAAACGTCTTAAAAACAGATGGCTGAATGGGCCGAATGGATACAAGCCAGTGAAGAGAGAAAGGAGAGAAGATAAAACAAAAAGAGCCGGTGACCCCTCTTAACATACACACACCACCCATTATGTAGACTCAAACCAGTACATTCACTAACATACACACACACCCATCATGTAGCCTCAACCAGTACATTCACTAACATACACACACCCACCCATTATGTAGACTCAAACCAGTACATTCACTAACATACACACACCACCCATTATGTAGACTCAACCAGTACATTCACTAACATACACACACCACCCATTATGTAGACTCAAACCAGTACATTCACTAACATACACACACCACCCATCATGTAGACTCAAACCAGTACATTCACTAACATACACACACCACCCATCATGTAGACTCAAACCAGTACATTCACTAACATACACACACCACCCATTATGTAGACTCAAACCAGTACATTCACTAACATACACACACCACCCATCATGTAGACTCAAACCAGTACATTCACTAACATACACACACCACCCATCATGTAGACTCAAACCAGTACATTACACACACACCCATTATGTAGACTCAAACCAGTACATTCACTAACTCAATGGCCAAATAGTTAATGGGGAGATGGTTGTTGGTTTTTGGGACCCCCTTCTCCCTCGTGTTTAGCCCCATTACTTTTGAGATGGTAAGACGTGCACCCCATTAGCTTGGCGATTGTAACACCTTTCGCCCCATTTCGTTGACAATATTAAGACCTTTCGTGCCATTTAGGTGTCGATTTTTTCCCTGGCGAGCGATAGCGAGCATTTAATTTGAAGAAGAATCGGCCTTCGGCCGGGACATTTTTCTAACGAAAAATGTACAAATTTATCTTGAAAGGGGGTCTAGGGTTTTTTATTTAAGTCTTGATGGAGGTATAGCGAGGAAACTAAAACATAACATCATAACATCATAATAATAATAATAATAATAATAATAATAATAATAATAATAATAATAATAAAAAAACAACACGCACTACCCCCTAACCCCCTGCATTGAGTGGGTTGGCAGAACAATGGTGTGGGTATTATATTGTGTGTGTGTGGGGAGGGGGGGGGGGGGCTAGGGGATTACACTAGATCAAGAGGCCTGGTTAGTACAACATATATATATTGTACAACCATTACCAGCAGCCTAATCATCATCATCATCATTATGTGACTAATTGTACGTGGGGGTAGACAGCTTTCTGGTTTGCTGTTCTAGTCTTTTAACCTAATAGTACCGTCTATATCTATATAACACTTAGAAAATAGGTCAAACTACTTTTGCCAAAACCGCAAGGTCTGTAAAGTATAATTATGTTTGTAACTCTTTCAGGGTCAACGGCGTCCCTGGTCTCGCCGGAGCAACTCCCTGGTCTCGCCGGAGCAACAACAAGAGCAACAATAACAACAACAACAACAACAACAACAACGATGCCACCACCTACAAGACAACCAACACCGTCTGGGGACCAAACGGTAACAAAAAATATACAGTATGCAACATAATTATATACAGTATGCAACATATATACAGTATGCAACATATATACAGTATGCAACATATATACAGTATGCAACATATATTATTGAACTACTAGTCATATAATTGTGTATAATACAAAAGAATGTAGGTTCTGTTTACAGATAATCATCAGTTTGGGTTTAGAATAATTAAGATATAATAAAACACTGAAAAATTAGGCTACCGGATATTCAATATATATATAGGATATAATAACGCACAAAAGGGGTTCATGAAAGGTAGATCAATAATAGACAAACTAATACTCTCGTTCCCCGGCAGAGTGCACCCAGGACGCTTGGAAGCCATGGGTAACCGTATGCTGGACTGGTTCTCTGTTATCATGGCCGACCCCCGCAACCACCCAGCCACGCCAAGCAAAGGTCAGTATATACTATTAATTTGATATTTATTTAAATAGGTTTCGATTGGTCAGATAAGTTTTTTTTCTTTTCAATTCAGGTTTGTTACTGCCGCATTGGTTTCAGTTTCAAAATGAGAAAAGTTTGATAATTATCTATACAGTACTCCTAAAGGCTAAAATTACGATGATATGCACATGCAATAGCTTATACATGCACATTAATTCCCTGAAAATCTAAGCAAACCCTGGTGTCTGCAATTTATAAGGAAGGCCTACATTCACCGTGAGAGAGAGAAGTTAAATCAAAGGGGCCTCTGAAGACTAGAGTTCCCTTGGAAACCTCCTACTCAATGTCTACAGCTTTATTGACTCAAAACCACATAACACCATCATAATTATAACCAGAATATATTGAAGGACATCTCTATATGTGTGATGATGTCAAATTATAGAATCAATTTTTCTTACCTTTCAATATACATACCAGTATACTGTATGGTACCTTTCTAATCCCATTAATACATATTTAATCCCCCAAACACCCGCTTAATACCTTTTAAACGTTCATAGTGTACCTTCTAACCCTCTCTGCACCTTCTAACATTCATAGTGTACCTTCTAACCCTCTCTGCACCTTCTAACCCTCTCTGCACCTTCTAACATTCATAGTGTACCTTCTAACCCTCTCTGCACCTTCTAACCCTCTCTGCACCTTCTAACATTCATAGTGTACCTTCTAACCCTCTCTGCACCTTCTAACATTAATAGTGTACCTTCTAACCCTCTCTGCACCTTCTAACATTAATAGTGTACCTTCTAACCCTCTCTGCACCTTCTAACATTCATAGTGTACCTTCTAACCCTCTCTGCACCTTCTAACATTAATAGTGTACCTTCTAACCCTCTCTGCACCTTCTAACATTCATAGTGTACCTTCTAACCCTCTCTGCACCTTCTAACATTCATAGTGTACCTTCTAACCCTCTCTGCACCTTCTAACATTCATAGTGTACCTTCTAACCCTCTCTTCACCTTCTAACATTCAGTGTACCTTCTAACCCTCTCTGCACCTTCTAACATTAATAGTGTACCTTCTAACCCTCTCTGCACCTTCTAACATTCATAGTGTACCTTCTAACCCTCTCTTCACCTTCTAACATTCATAGTGTACCTTCGAACCCTCTCTTCACCTTCTAACATTCATAGTGTACCTTCTAACCCTCTCTGCACCTTCTAACATTCATAGTGTACCTTCTAACCCTCTCTGCACCTTCTAACATTAATAGTGTACCTTCTAACCCTCTCTGCACCTTCTAACATTCATAGTGTACCTTCTAACCCTCTCTGCACCTTCTAACATTCATAGTGTACCTTCTAACCCTCTCTGCACCTTCTAACATTCATAGTGTACCTTCTAACCCTCTCTTCACCTTCTAACATTCATAGTGTACCTTCGAACCCTCTCTTCACCTTCTAACATTCTTTTACCTCTACAGCGGCCCCTTGACCCTTGAGTATCATGGCGCGTTTTGACAGTTTATTGTGGCTTTCAGTAGACGATTTTATACAGCTTAGGAAGGATCTGTGGGAATGAAAATGGTAAAGACTATCCCAATCAACCCTCTGACTTCTTCTATATACCGTTACTAATCTGAATAAAATCGTCTAATAATAGCCAGAAAACAGAGAAAACGCGTATTGAAGCTTGAAGGGGTTAATGGTGCAAGCCAGAGGTGTTATGGATGTTAGAACACTTGGACGAGAACAGTGGACTGCTAACCACTCACTCAATATCCCTCTATAACACAAGTCTATTACCCCAATAATTCCCCTCACATACTTTTCTAACCTTTTTAGTGTCCATCTAACATGCTAAGTTCAGTGTTATTAAGGCTGAAAGAGGTGTGTATATATACACACCTCTTTCAGCCTTAATAACACTGAACTACTCCCTAGACTACTATAGCAACCTTATAATTACTTTAATTTGTATTTTGTGTATGTGTATGGAGGAGACAAAAGGCAGGTTGCCTGTAGCGAGTGTCTCCCTCAAAGTCAAAAGAGTGACAGAGCCAAATTCAAGGGACATTGGAGTCAAAATGCCCGGACACACGAAGTTTAAAGCAGTCTAAGTCATAGGATGAAGGAAAGATTGATTGAGGGAGAGAGTTCCAGAGTTCACTTGTTGAGTAGAAGAAAGACGGAGAAAATTTGCCAATTCTTGGGTTGGAGAGCTGGACAGAATAGGAGTGGGACTGTGTTGAAAGGCGGGTGCCTCGCACTCGCCGCAAGGGAGGAGGTATACATTGAGAGAGCTCTGAAGAACACTGGTTGTTGTAATAGCGATAGAAGAGTGAAAGAGATGCAACATAATGACCCTCTAACAGTCTAACACCCTCCTAACCCAGCTAACACTTCCTCCCCAGCTGCCCCGTCGTGGTGCAAGCCTGAGGTATCGTGGATGTTGGGTCACCTGGATGGAGACAGTGATGGTCGACTCAGTGTTAAGGAACTCTACCAGCTGGAGCATGACGACCACGAGCGATGCATCAAGCCATTCATTGACCGCTGTGATCTAGACCGGTAAGCTAGAAAACCTTTACCATTTGACTTCAATCAATGGAATATTTAGCTATATGAACTCGGTGAACTGTAGCACATCTGAACTGTTGAGCTATTAGTTCACGTGACAACTGACAAGAACCAATGAAATGTTATATTTTATTGACTTTGACTTCTGAAATAGACCTTTAATGGTGAACCATTAATCACTTGACTTTTAACATTAAGCCATTATAGTTCAACCTTAAATGCTGACTCATAAGCTTGGTCGAGAACATTTGAAATCAATATAAAATCTGCTGTAGATATGATAAATTCCTTAACCTTGAGCCACTATAACTTCAAGTACTGAGTCAGTCAACAACAGAGAGGGTTAGAAGGTACACTATGATATTAATCAGCAAGTATTTATCTCATATTATGATATCACAATACAATAGAACTAGCGGAGCACTTGACTAATGTATAAGCCAGCCATTAACCCCTTCTGTACCTGGCAACGTATTTGTAACTTTAATCTGGCTACTATTAGACGATTGTATCAAGTTTCGAAAGGGCCACCAACAATTAATAAGCTTCAAACTATCTTACTTAACCCATTTTACTACCACAGATCCTTCCGCACAAAATCCTCGAAATATAGCTAGACAAAAATGAAAAAGGCATCACCGGTACAGAAGGGGTTAACTGTTTGACCACATCCAGATTGGAAAAAAATGCTAGCCCGCTAATCAGTACCAATTGCGTGCCTTCTGTTGTATAAGCATCCATTCACACACTGATTCATACCATCTGCCCCCATCCAGGGACATCTTCCTGTCAGCTCGGGAGTGGTGCAAGTGCTTCGACAAGTCCGAGAGGCCGTGTGCTGCCCTGAGGAAGGCCAGCAAGGGGCTCATTGGTCAGTAGATTGGTTGTAATAATACCTTTAGAAATGCACACTGTCACAACTCAATGTGCATACAGACTAAAAACACATAACAAAGCCACTCCAACAGCTTCCTCTCTCTCCAACACCCCTTCTTCCCTCTCTACATTCTTCAAAAAAATAGGAAAAGTAGAATGTAGATACGAGGTGCCGTTGTAAAGGCTTATCCCTCAATACCTTCATCTTCATCATATGTGTACAGTAGGAAATACAAAACAGTAACCACCGTGCAAAACATCAAAACAGCAATAACATTATTTATCAACTCAGCGTAAGCAGAGTGGTATCGCGCCCCAAAAATATAATCATAGGTGACTTCGTTACGGGGAGAGAAAACATCGGGGCGAGTCCTCCAGTATTCTTGGTGATAGTAGTAGTGATGATGGTGATAGTAGTAGAGATGATGATAGTACTGATGATGACAGTAGCAGTGATGGTAGTATAGGTAGCGCCAACGAACTTGACAATAATCTTGATCCCTGACCTCTCTGTAACTCAAAAGGGCCTAGAACAAACTGGCTGTAAATATCCACACCTATTTCCTGGTGGACTCTTCCCAAATGACAGAAACGTCAGCCCGATTGCTTTCAATAATATTGAGTTATAACAAGTTAAGGGGTCAAGATTATTGTCAAGTTCGCTGGCGCTTCCTATAGTAGCAGGGATGATGGTGATAGAATGATGAAGGTGATAATAGTAGTGATGATGGTGATAGTTGTAGTGATAATGAATACTAGTGATGATGATGGTAGTGACGATGGTGACAGTTGTAGTGATGATGGTGATAGTAGTAATGATGATAGTAAGGTGATGGTGATAATAGTAGTGATGATGGTGATAGTTATTGTTATGCCCTGTTTTTCTACAGGTTTAACTTGGGTAATGTGAGTTCTAATTGACTGGGTATAGAAGGCTGCATGCACAATACAAGATATGAGGAATAGAGAACACAAAGAAACACATGGTAGCAAGTTACACGATCACGTTTATTAATATACCACTGCAGAATACTTGTGTAAGACAATATAATAGAATGGAACAACACTAGCATAAGTGGATCTGGATGGAGCCTAGTCTCCCACTTCCAACGTTCAGGTATTAATCTTCTGATCACTGGCTTTGATTTAACAGGTTTATATACCGAAGACCATCAATGTTACTTGTAGATTCCTATTCACTGTTAGATTTATTACTGGTAGCTCTGGTGCACAAGTAGTAGTTCACAGACTAGATTAGACACGCGTATTTTAGAGCACGGGAATTCTATTGTAACCTCAGAGGGGTACTGATCTAAGTTTTATATCCTTGTTTCAGAAATACATAGAACGCAAATCAGTGGGCGAACGTTAGATATCACTAGAGTTTTAATATCTGAATAAGGTAATTACGAGAGTCAAGGTCGCCTGTTAATTAATGAGCACTGATCGCTTAGTACGTCCCAAATGGAATGGTTAAGTCTGTATTACACTGGGCAAGGTCTTAGCCACTTCGTAGAAATATTTAATTAGTGAAATCTCTAAACAGCACAGTAAGATGTAGTACTGCTAAAGAGAATCTTGGGTAGTATCTGATGGGTCTGGTCCTGGTTATCTTGCGTCCATGATGTTGGGGGCTAACGACTGGTTCCGCGGCCGTCCAGGGTGTCCATATGTGTGAAGTTCTTAAATACGTGGGCAGGTCCTTCCATCCAAATCTGCCACGGAGTCTGCCGGTTCTGGGATCTCACTCCGGAACAACACAAGGGCAGAGCTAGAGGTTAACTGCAGGGTAGTGACCCCTGGTTGGTGTCTAGCTTTCAACTGATTTGACTGGGGGCGGGAGTTAGATTTATAGGCTCGGTTCTGGACCCTGTAGACAGTAGGGATCTCGAGTCTTATGAACTTAATTGAGCTCTCAATAGAAATGGAGACTAGGTAAGATGGTATTTACTGTTGTGGCACAGGGCTATAGGAAAGCCTTTATATTTCATATAACTGAGCCTTAGTAAGAGGTACTATTTTGGCTATACTGGACGTATTTAGGGGAGAGAGACTGGATCTACTTTGCGAGGAGGATGGGGACAGCTGTGATAGGAACGTCTCTCTAGATTGTTCAATCTTCATTCTATGGTATAGCCGAGGTGCTAATTTAGTGATCGGAGCATGCAAGAAAGGTAAATGGTTTATTGTGAGTTAATAGAGGTTAGTAAAGGTGTTAGTCATTCATGGTTAGTTCATTGATAGGAAGAATTCCTGTGCTACCTGGCAATGACTCGAAAGTCAAAACAGGGGCCAGGTATACCTCCGCGGGGGTGGGGGTCTCCCTCCTCGGGTGGGCCAAAAGGGGAGCTGGGCGCACTCTCTCTGTGATCGTCGTCCGGCGGCTGTGGCTAGGGGCTTGCCATATCACCAGTGTTTATAATAACCCTCTGTGTATGAGACAGATGTGGGTGTCTTTAATACCAAAACCGAAGGTGCCTTAGCTAGCTGGTTTTACTCGGCTGGTTGTTAATTGTAGAGTTTGCTGGATGTGGTGGAGACTGGGTTGCTAACTCTGCCACATTTATCTGGAAGTATGGCAATAGAAGTTAGTAACTGGCGGGGCGGCTAGCCTCGCACCGACGACCATTGGGTGCAGGGTTGTGAATGTGTTGTAAGAGAATAGATGACATGCAAGGGGCTAGTAAAGTTCTAATGTTGTTCTGGCCTACTAAGTGAAGGTAGGCTGGATAGGAGTATATATATAAAAGGTTGGAGAGCGTTAGCAACGGACAATTCAAGGATCTTCAAGAGGTATGAGAGAGAGGCTAGGTCGGACAAGAGTCGAGAAGCGCGGGAATTCTTACTGAGAGGGGGGGAGAGTTCAAGGGCTACAGGGAAATTTTGCCCCTAAGGTCCCTGGGCGTGGGGGTGGCATTAGGCTACACTTGATATGGAAAGTTTGAAAAGGCAGTAGAATACGTTAGCCAAAATATGCTACCGGGGAATGCAACTATGGGGTGGTATATGAGTCTGGAAAAGATAGAGTTATGTGATCAGTCCGAGGGTTATGGATACTATTAGTTGGTCCTGGGAACTGCGTTTTCTATTAAATATAAATATAAATACCAACAAAAGCGGCAGTTCGTAGGGGTACTTAGTTATTGTTTCGGGGTACTTATGACAGATACTGGTAACCAGGTTATCTTATACAATCTCTGGTTGGGGTAAGAGGTGTAAGACACGAAGTAAATTGGCGTAGTGTGGGCTGTGGATACGAAGGAGGCAAGGGGAAGACGTATGACAATTGTGGAAAGTAAATGGAAAAAGGTGAACACAATGGCGGATAAAAATACTTAACCTAAGGATTGCATACATAGATTTATGGGGCGATGGGTCTTCATAAAGCTTAGTCTGGCAAGACAAGATGTTAGGGAATGTTAATATTAATACTTAGTTACTAGAGGAACAATGCAAGGGGCAACTGAGCACGGGTTACATATATCTATACTCGTCATGGAAAATGATATAAGAGGTCTAGGGACAATCGTGGGTGTTTTAACTTCTAAAATATATAACATCTACTTCTCGGATGCAAGAACATACATAGATATAATTATGGCTGTCTGATGTGTTGGCATTGGCTCAACGTCGGGACAGGGCATGGTTGTTTTTAATATGAATGTATATTCCTGTTCATCATCTTTGTAGCAAGGACAGTGCCGCTATGTCGTATCAATGCTGGTGGCAGTTAATATTATAGACTTAGTTACTAGAGGAACAATGCAAGGGGCGACTGAGCACGGGTTACATATATCTATACTCGTCATGGAAAATGATAGAAGAGGTCTAGGGACAATCGTGGGTGTTTTAACTTCTAAAATATATATAAAATCTACTTCTCGGATGTAAGAACATACATAAATATTATGGCTGTCTGATGTGTTGGCATTGGCTCAACGTCGGGACAGGGCATGGTTGTTTTTAATATGAATGTATATTCCTGTTCATCATCTTTGTAGCAAAGACAGTGCCGCCATGTCGTATCAATGCTGGTGGCAGTTAATATTATAGACTTAGTTACTAGAGGAACAATTGCAAGGGGCGACTGGGCAGTGGGCACGGGTTACATATATCTATACTAGTCATGGAAAATGATATAAGAGGTCTAGGAACAAACGTGGGTGTTTTAACTTCTAAGATATATATAAAATCTACTTCTCGGATGTAAGAACATACATAAATATTATGGCTGTCTGATGTGTTGGCATTGGCTCAACGTCGGGACAGGGCATGGTTGTTTTTAATATGAATGTATATTCCTGTTCATCATCTTTGTAGTTAGGAGTGTAGGACACGAGGGGGTTAGTGTACGTGAGGTGTGGAAAAATGGTCAGTTTAGAAAAAGGAAAACTGGGTGCAGCCAAAAGCTGTTTAGCCCTGCGGGCTTGGGCCTGTCTGAATTGGCTGGCTCGGTCAGCTGGTCCTTTCGTTCTGTGGACCTTTCTTCCGGGTGTTTCTGTGCGGTGTTCGCTCGTGGCTTCTGTGGTGGGCTTCTTGTTCTGGGGCATTTTAGTTATAGTGATAATGATGACATTAGTGATGATGGTGACAGTAGTAGTGATGATGGTGAAATTATTATGATGATGGTGAGAGTAGTAGTGATGATTGTAATAGTAGTAGTGGTGATGGTGACTATTAGTGATGATGGTGACTGTTGTAGTGATGATGATAGTAGTAGTGATGATGGTGAGAGTGGTAGTGATGATGGTGGTAATAGTGCAGATGATGGTAACCCATTGCAGAGTTGGATATGCCGTTTTGATTTTGGGCAAAATAAAGACCTCAGCAAGAGTCGGCCGCCATTTTTTTTTTTTTTTTTTTCTACTGAAGGCAAGATTAAGTTAGGTCGAAGTACGTTGGGTTAGGTTGACATAGGTTTGGTTAGGTTAACATAGGTTGGGTTAGGTTACCATAGGTTCGGTTAGGTTTAGGTTGCGTTTAGTTAAGGTTTTAACTGAAAATAGTAGTTTCTATGGTTGGTTTGTGGTGGGTTCTATTTCCCAAATGAGTAATTTCCGAGTAAAACCACACGAACCACACGAATCACATAAATAAACAAATATTTGATGTCAATTCCATGGGGTCCCGAGACTATAAATTGACTTACTATTCTCACTACTTTCGCATAATAAGTTGCCCATGAGCGGCTCTCTACGACTTCCTAAGCAAGATGAAAATTCCCTTCTAGGCTATAATCACATTTACCCTTCAGTGCAAAACCCAACGCTCTGGGGAGGATTGTTGCTGAGTATGTCTGTATTTGTGAGTGAAAATGTGAATGTAAGTATGTGTGTGTTTATGTGTGTGCATATTATTGTTCCTACACAATGCACAAGTGTAGTATTGAAAAATTACGTGCACATATAATAGTCACCCATGTAAAAACAATTTTCTTCAATAAAACTAAAGAAGAAAACGGAATTTTATGGGGAAACATTTACATTCTAATTGCTATACGCACTTCTAGTGTTATCATATTTGTATTATAAATAATGAACTACTATATATTATACTACTGCATAAATAAGTTAATTTTGTAAAAATTATACAATATGCGTGCATTTAGTTTGGATGCGACGAAATACTCAGAGTAACTGGGCGGCAGAAACTAGGCTAGAGACCTTGTTGCAGAATCTAGTTAAAGTTCTGATCTCTTACAGATAAGACGTGCTGTAAACGCTCTTCATTTGTTTGCCCAAGTGTAGTGTTCAGGAAAAATGAATGAAAGCAAAATAGACACTGGCAGCAAAGCGGCTTGTGAAAACTTAGGCAAGGTACTAAAGAGTGATACAAAGAAAATGCAGGACGAAACGCTTGATTTGTTGAAACGAAGCTGGGTCGTGCTGCTTCATAGAAAGGAAAAATTCAGGGCTGGAAAAGCATGGCAGGTATTGAGAGTTTAACTCCATAATAGAACAGGTCTTTCCGTTATGTCCAATGAATAAGGTACTTAGGAGCAAAAAGAGCTTGATGGTTCATGTTAGGAAGCTTAAGAAACTAGGCAGTGGAGCTTTTGGCGAGGCTTTCCTAGTGCGTTACGCTGGTCACAACTCAGTGCTCAAAATTAGTCTAGAACCGAAAATGGGGCTTAATGACGAAGCTCTGTGTTTGTATGACTTGGCTGGTGCTGGTGGGGCCCCTCGCTTGTTGGCACTATCCACAGACTTCACGGCTATGGTCATGACCTATCGTGAAGGTTATTCAATAAAACAACTTATGATCCGTAAGAATGATGACCCAATAGGCATGTGGATGGCTGTGATTCGATCCATTGTGATCAGTCTATCCGAGATCC